>CAUYON010199429.1:0-24031 GCA_963573935.1 Arctocebus calabarensis
GAAAATATCATGAACGGTATGTCAATCAGGTTGATAAAATATCTCAGATTGCATGTGAAGCCCCCACACTGTACCCCATGGTTGAACTAATGTACACAGCTATGATTCAAAAAAATAAAATAAAATATTATAAAAAAATAATAAAATAAAATATGAAAAAAAAATAAAAAAATAAAAACCTTTACACTTTCACTTTCCAATAATTTGAATGTTACACATTCTATTTCTGCTATTTGAATGATTATAGTTAGAATTATAACATCTGTCCTTAAGTTGTCAAAATGTAATATTAGTAACTTTTTCATTTTTGATAAACATATTTATTTTCTATTCTGTTCATTATCTGAAATTGTCATGATTCTAATATTTGTATTTAGATTGTGAATTCATGCTCATGGTAACTTAAGTGTGAGAATTCTCTGAACTTATGTTTAAGATGTATAATTTCAGAGAGAATTTGCATTTTCTCTATGCAGTTTAGGATTATGATAAATTTGAGACCTCTTTAAACTATTATTGGATATTTTCTTTTTTTTTTCTTAATTTGTATGAAATCACAATTGTATACACGATGGGGTACAATGTGTGTGAATTAGTTTGATATTATTGGATTTTTAAAGACTTTGCAGATGTCTGAGTTCTTTGTTTGATCTACCTGAGTTGGTGTTGCTTCCCTTTCTCCTGTCCTAAGGCTAAGACAGGCAAATTTCCTGCCTCCCTTTGTGGGGTTCTTTCCTTCAGTTTATCCTTTCACTAAGACTTTGCGGGTCTCAGATTCCTGCTGTGGTTTCAAGATTCATTTTTCACCTTCTGTAGACTCCAGTCTTTTTTTTTTTCTTCCAGGAAAAGCTCATTGAAAAGGAAATTTCAGGTTGCCAATGAAGACCAGGCATGCTCAAGGCAACTGGCTGCTTAGCACTCACCTCTTCAAGTTGGTGTTTTGTGTCTTTTTCGGCTTAGAAGGATTTTCTTTATTGTCATGTTACCTCTGCTATGCTCTGTATATGTTTCAAACAAAACATGTTTTCAAACAAAAACATATTTGAAAATATTTCACACAGACTTCCTGGGTTCTTTGTATCTCAGTGGTTCTTCAAAATTTCTGATCTGAAATGATGTCAGGAGTGGAAATCAAAGGCTTCATTTTATTTTCTACTCAACTGCTAACATCTTCCTGAATTCTTTTCTATTAACACAGATTGGGAGATGCTGGGCCATGGCAAGCCAGATTTCAGTTAGGTGTTAAGAGAGAGCTTTCTGTTAGAGTATCTGGAAGATAGGGTGTGCTGAGGAGGGGGTGAGTTCTCTGAAGGTTCTACAGGGTCTTTGGGGTTTTTTGGGGGGGCTTTGGTAAGTTTAGAGAGCAATTTATGTACCATGGACAAAATAATGGAAAGATAAGAAACACGGACATTTGTTAAACAATTTTTTGTTGTTGGTGGCTGTCTTGATGATGCATATGGTGGTAGAAATTCACTAGCACTTGCTGAGAATCTATTATATACATGGCACATAGAAATTGGAAACTTGCATATGTTTTCTAATTTATTCCTTGGAACATTCTTACTGTGGTAGATATAGTTAACTCTAATTTATAGATGGCAAAAGCAAGGTTATAAGAAAATATATTTCCTGGCTGGGTGTGGTGGCTCATGCCTGTAATCCTAGCACTCTGGGAGGCCACGGCTGGAGGATCACTTGAGCTGGGGAGTTCAAGACCAGCCTGAGCAAGAGCGAGATCTGTCTTTACTAAAAATAGGAAAACTAGTTGAGGGTGGGGACAGGTACCTGGAGTCCTAGCTACTTGGGAGTCTGAGGCAGGACGATCACTGGGACCCAGGAGTTTGAAGTTGCTATGAGCTAGGGTGACCAGGCAACAGAGGGAGACTCTGCATCTCAAAAATCAATCAATAAAGAAAGAAAGAAAGAAAGAAAAGAAAAGAAAAGAAAAAGAAATTTCCTAAGGTCATATACTAAGTGCTTAGCCAGAGGTAAAATCTGTCATTTGGCTTTAAATCTAAGGTGCTTTCCTCTGCACCATACTGCAGAGAGTCGCTGCATGAAGGCCCCAGACACATACGAAGCTGCTGTAACCATCCCGGTGTGGTTAGGCGGGTTCTTTCCTGCCCTTGCTTTAAGCTTTCTTGTTCCTCTGTGCAGCCCAACCACCATTCAGATTTTTAATTGCTGTTTGAAAGAGAGAATTATACAAAACCCCAAATCATTTTGGCTAAAAAAGGAGAGTTTCTAAGTATGTGCCGCTGGGGGATCGCATAATGGCATCACTTTGATTTTTACTGCAAATGCTTAGGGCTAAACACAGTAGTAAGTACACTATCTTGTTTAGCAATTTAGATGTTCTCTCCGAGCTCATTAGGCCCTGTCACCTGCACAATATCGCTCTTTCTGTGTTTCTGTTTCTGTTTTCTGGTGTAGGAGTGATTCTCCCACCCTCACAGCCTGCTCTTCCCAAGAGAGATGTTGCTATAGTGGGATTTAGGGGGATGCCCCTCACGTGATGGCACAGGTTTGGTGTAGTGAAGAGTCTCACTCCATTTTTTCCCATTAAAGGCATCAAGAGAGGTTACTCCATTTTTGATGTCTGACTGCTGACGGCATTCTAGACCCCCCTCCACCTGCTCCCATGCCCCTTTTCTCCCATGTGGGCAGGCTTATATGCAAGCCAGAGTCTTTCCTGACTTGGGTTCAAACCATGTAAGCCCAGGCCTGATCCCAGGCCCACTCTGTGATCACCATGAAACTGTCTTGTCCCTTGTTAGTCTCTCTCAAGTCACTTTTGATCCTACTTGGAAGTCCTTCCTGCTCTTCCTAGAGAGCCTTATATTTGAGCAATAAACCTTCCCACACACTCTTGGCAGGTGGGTGTATGGCGACATCAATCTTGACATTTGGAACCAAATTCTGGTGGGCGAGGTGGCCCATTGTGGTTCTGTGGGGTAATCACCATGCAGTCACGCATCTCTTAATGATGGGGACACATTCTAGGAAATGCACCGTTATGCAGTTCCATCACTGTGTAAACACCATAGCCTGTACAGCCTGCTACACACCTAGGCCGGTGGGATGACCTATTGCTCCTAGGCCGCAAACTTGCACAGCATGGTACTGTACTGAATACCATAGGCCACTGGAACACAATGGTAAGTACTTGTGTTTCTAAACAAATACAATATAAAAAGTAAAAATGGTACACTTGTATAGAGTGCTTACTGTGAATGAGGCTTGCAGGCCTGAACGTTGTTCTGGGTGAGTCAGTGAGTGAGTGGGGAGTGCACTGATGGCCTAGGATGTGGCTGGACAGTACCAGAGGCTTTACAAACACTGTACCCTTAGGCTATAGGACATTTAGAAAAAAAATAAATTGTGCTGTGACGTTATGATGGCTACAACATTACTAGGAGATAGGAATTTTTCAGCTCCGTTATAATCCAATGGGACCAGCATGGGGTCTGTCACTGATCAAATCATCATGATGCTACAAGTGACTGTTGGTGAGAAAGGTTAAGCAAGAGATGACAGGGACCTGGGTTTCCAAGTTCTTGATTGTCTGTGCCAGCCACTGAAGTGTTCCTGAAGGCGATGTCTGCAGAGGGCAAGGTCAGGAGTATTATCACTGGTGCCCCAGTTTTATCACTGTGAGGCTGCGGCACCAGACCTCACGCGCCCTTGGCCTGCCACAATGATGGCTCCTTTTGTCTGAGCTGGAGGCAGCTCAGTACCAAATATCAAGAGAGGTTGAGCCCCGAAACTCATTACCCTAAATTACATACTCAAATGTCATCTGCTTATGAAATTAGAGAAAGTAAATTTTAGAATAAAGTCTTCTTTTCTAGTTTGGATGCTATTTATTGAGCCTAACTGCATCTGCCTAGTACCTCCAGTACACTGTGAATAAGTAATGCGTAAGGAGAGCAGATATCCTTGCCTTGTTCCTGATCTTATTCCTGAGAAAAACATTCTATTTTTTCACCACTTATTATTATGCTATCTGTAGGTTTCCCATGGATGCCCTTTACCAGGCTGAGAAAATGTAACTTCTAAGTTTGTTGGGAATCTTTTCTTTTCTTTTTGCTTTTCTTATCTTTCTTTTCTTGTCTTTTCTTTTGTGTTTTATTATGAATGGATGTTTCGAATTTTGGCAAATAAAATTTTGGTAACTATTGAGAAGACAATATGATTTTTCTTTCCTTTTCTTTTTTATTTTTGAAACAAATTCCTGCTCTGTTGCCAGACAGAGTGCAGTGGCATGATCATAGCTCACTATAATCTCTAACTCCTGGCTCGGACAATCTTTCTGCCTCACCCTCTCGAGTAGCTGGGACCACATGTATGTGCCACCATGCCTGTATTTTTTTTTTAATTTATTTTTGTAGAGAAAGGGTCTTACTATATTGCCCAGGCTAGTTTCGAATTCCTGGCCTCAGGAGATCCTCCTGGTTCAGCCTCATAAAGTGCCGGGATGACAGACATGAGCCACTATGCCTGGCCTGGTTTCTCTTTTAGACTTTTAATATGGTAACTACACTATTTTATTTTTTAATTTTTTCCCCGTGTCAGAATGTGCTGATGTAACAATGTTTGAAAGAGGCACATCTTATACATGAGAGTGAAAACCCAACCATCAGACTTTGATTTTTTGTTAAACTGATCTTGCATTCTGAAGATAAATACCCCTTGGTTGTGATGTATTAACCTTTTTATATATTGTTGAATTCCATTTGCTTAAATTTTGTTAAGGACTTTTGTGTGTATATTCATGGTGGAAATTAGTCTATAGGTTAGTTTCCTTGGAATAACCATCTGGTTTAAGGATCAGGGTAATGCTGAGCAGTAGAATAAGTTCAGAGCAATCCCTCAAATTTTATTTTGTAGAAGAGTTTATGTAGACCACATATACACAAATATATAAATCTTAATTTTTTTTTTTTTTGAGACAGAGCCTTAAGCTGTGACCCTGGATAGAGTGCTGTGGCATCACAGCTCACAGCAACCTCCAACTCCTGGGCTCAAGCGAGTCTCTGCCTCCGCCTCCCAAGTAGCTGGGACTACAGGCGCCCGCCACAATGCCTGGCCATTTTTTGGTTGCAGCTGTCATTGTTGTTTGGTGACCCGGGCTGGATTCGAACCTGCCAGCTCAGGTGTATGTGGCTGGTGCCTTAGCCCGTTGAGCCACAGGCGCCGAGCCATAAATCTTAATTTCTAACATACTCTTGAGTAAAGCTGTTTAGACCTAAAGTTTTCTTCATGAGAAGGTTTTTAACTATAAACTCAAATTTCTTTCATAAATACAGGGTTATTCAAGCTATTTCTTCTTCAATGAATTTTGATAGTTTGTATCTTTAAAAGAGTTTTTCCATTTTATCTGTTATATTTATTGGCATGAAGTTTTTATAGTATTTGCTAATCTCCTTTTAATGTTGGCAAGATCTCATTCACGATGTTATTAGTAATTTGTTCTCTTTCTCTCCTGGTCAGCTTCTCTAGATTATTTATCACTTTTATTGATATTTTTAAAGAAATAGGTTTCATTTCATTGGTTTTCTCCATTATTTTTTCATGTTCTGTTTCATTGATTTTTGCCCTTATCTTTATTATTACTTCCTTTTTGCTCAGGGTTTGCTTTTATTTTCTTCTCTATTAAGAGGGATGCTTAGTCATTGATTTTAAACCTTTCTGTTTTTCTAATATAAATTTTCAATGTTCCTGTAAGCCCTGTTTTAGCTTGAAAAATAAAAGAGAGAAATTTTAATATGTTGTTTTCATTTTTTTCAGTCAAAATATTTTCTTATTTCAATTTTTTTTTTTTTGCAATTTCTGTCTTGCAATTTCTTTTTTGGCCCATGAGTTGTTAAGGGAATTGCTTAGTTTCCAGATATTTGGGTCTTTCTCATATATTTTCTCTTATTTATATATGCTTTAATTCCGTTGCAGTCAGAGAACATTCTCTGAACTATTTTAATTCTTTTATATTTATTGATACTTGTTTTATGTCTTAGAACATAGTCTATCTTAGTAATATTTAGTGTATGTACTTGAAAAAAATGTGTTTTCTGGTATTGGATAGAGTATTTTACAAATGCCAGGTCGAGTTGGTTGATGGTGTTCTTGTCTTCTGTATCTTTATTTTCTGTTTATTGGTTTTATCAGTTATTTAGAGAGCAGTGTGAGATCCCTGACCAGAATTGTGGATTTGTCAATTTCTACCTGGAGTTCTGTTTCTGCTTTGTAAATTTTAGCTCTGTTGTTAAGTGCATAAATATTTATTAATGTTATATCCTCTTGGTTAATTGACTTCTTTGTCTCTGATAATTTTCCTTGCTTTGAAGTCTACCTCATCTGAAATTGATATAGCTACTTCTACTTTCTTTAATTACTGTTAGTATGTTATGTATATCTTTATCTCTTTACTTTTTACACTTAATATTAAATTTACCATCTTAGCCATTTTTAAGTTTATAGTTCAGGAGTGTTAAATAGATTTACATTGTTGTGCAACAAATCTCTAGAACTTTTCATCTTGCAAAACTGAAACTCTATGCCCACTAACCATTAATTCTTCCTTCTCCTTCCTCCCTGTTCCCATTTATTTCTTTTTAATCTGTATGTGTCTTTCTATGTAAAGGATTTCCTACAGACAACTTAGATTTGGATCTTGTTTTTAAAAATCCACTCAGAAGTCTCTGTCTTTTAATTGGTATATTCAGACCATTCAAATTTAAAATGATTAATGTCACAGTTGCATTAATATCTACTAAATTTGTAAATATTTTCTATTCATTTCACTTTATTGAAAAACATTTCACCCTTTTTATAAAGGCTTTTCTGGATTTTATTGAGCATTTTGTATAATTCTATTTTCTCTCCTCTCTTAATATATCAGTTATACTTCTTCAAAGATTTTTTTTTAGTAACTGCTCTAGAGTTTCCTATATACATTTATAACTATCCTGAGTCCACCTTTAAGTAACACTATACTACTTCAGAGAAAGGGTAGCTTCCTTACAATAGGGATTTCCTATAGCTCCTTTTTATCCTAACATCATTGCTGTTAGTCATTTTATGTATCTGTAAGCTATAATCACCCAATACATTGCTGTTATCATTTTGAACCAGCAGCTGTTTGTTTGATTAGTTAGGAGTTAGAAAAAAAAAGATTTTATTTTGCTTCTATTTATTCTTTCTTTGATGCTCTTTCTTTCTCTATGTAGATTCAAGTTTCTGGCCTATGTACTTTTCCTTTTTTCATTTGCAGTTAACATTTTTAAAATAATAAACATAGATTAATTGTTAACTTAAGATGGAGCTATGTCAAATATCTAGTCCAATGAACCATTTCAGGATTGTGTTGTTCAGTATCCCTTTAGCAAGTTGCTTACCACTTCTGGAGCTAGCTTAATCCATCTTTGGACAGCAATACCTCTTAGAATATTCTTAAGTTGAACTGAAATCTCTTTCCCTAGAGTTTTTGCCTTTGATCCTACTTTTCCCTGGTGGTTATTTATTGGCATTTTTATCTTAATTCGACATGAAAGGCCTTCAGACATATGAAAACAGCCTATTCTTCTTCTAGCCAAACATCTCCCATTTTTTTCCTTTATCCAACTATGGGATATTTGAGAATATGTCTTTAGTCACTGAGAACCATTTCAAATTTTACCTGACAGGTCTCTGGGACCACCATCTAAAGAAAGATTAGGTGGATCTAGAGTGGCGATTGCTGGGCTGTTTACTCACCAAACATTAATCAAATGCTCAACATATATTATGCTCTGGGTTGGGAGCTTAGGAATGAATGTGAAGATGCTTCTGTAGGGATTCACAGTCTGGAAAAGTAGACTTATGATAGATGATGAACCTATAGGTTAATGAAGGTGTACACAGAGGGTGCACAGAGTTGTGGCCACTTCTTCCTGGGGGAGTGTGGAGAACATTACAAAGCAAGAGGCATTAGAGCTATGTCTGGATGGAGAGAATAAGTTTGCATTGGCCCAATACAGAAATAGACACACTGAGGCCACCACCTTTTCCCAGTGAGTTATGCTTCTCCACATATGATGATGAATTTCTGCCAGTCATGGAGTGTGTTGGCTAGTTTACATCCTGGGCCAGGTGAGATATGGAAATGGGAACACGGCAGGGACATGAAGCAACAGTTGAAATCTAGTAGATTGACCTCTAGGCATTTCCTTCCTCTTCCTCCCAATTTGAGCAAAGAGTTTTCCCAATTTGAGGAAAAGGTGATTGACTAGCGACAACTTTCCCCATAGCAGTTGGTAAAGCAGGTTCAGCCCAGAGGGGGGCATTCAGACAGACCCTCAGAACCTGATCTGTCAATCATTTCCTCCCATGCCACCTCATGCCCATCCACAGTCTGGAAAGGGTACCTCTAATTATTTTGTGCTTCTCCTTCTGTAATACCTTAGTATATCAGTGCAGATACCTTGCCCTAGCTGAGCCAGTAAATGGCTCCTAGCCAGGAATACAGAGACTAAGCCATTAATTTGGAGAGCTTTACTGTGAGGTTCCATCAACTGGGGGAGGTGGGGGTGAAGCCACTATTCCTGGACATTCATGATGGACCACGTAAAAGTGGGGCTGTGAGAATGAACAAGAGAGAAATATGATTATGGCAATGTGGGAGATGTGAGAGACACACATTCTGAGGTGGGAAGAAGATTGAGGGAAGAAGAGAAAGAAAGGAAACATATCAACTTGCATTTCCTCTAAGGCTCGTATTTCTTTTCTCTCTCTTTTAAACAATCTATGAGGTTCCTCTGGGTCTTTGAAATAAGTTCTGTTTTATTCACGTTAACTTGAGTGATCATCTGGTCTTGCAACAAAACTCTCTATAAGACATCTCATTTACCCAGCTTACCTCTTTAACTGCTATATGATGGCTAGTATAATAAATGAGGTTGAACCACTGGCCCCTTTTCCAGACTTCCTGTTGTCCTGACCTAGGCACAAAATCCACTTTGAGAAAAAGATCAACTTGAGTGGGGACTGTATTTGGCTAATTCATGTTGTCAGTTTAAAAATGTGACCATGTCTATCCCTGCCTACTCTCTGCCCTCTTCAATCTGTTTGGTTTCAATATGCAGGAAACAATGGCAGCTGGTGCCTGACACTCGAAGTAGCTTTGAGAGCTGCAGCTGTATCCCCATCTCTTGGGTGTAGCCTGAGGGGGCTGTTTATTTCCTCAGAGGGTGATACCCAAGTTTCCTACTGCAGTGCTGGGAGGATTCAGAGTAGTCACCTACCATGTAGGACACAGATAAAAGTGTGCTCAGAGTCCCTTGAGTGACATTCAACTTTATTTCTCCTCAGCCCAGGTGGTTCCAATTAATTTGCAAGCATTAACCGAGCATCTACTGTTCATCAATTATCTCATCTTTCTTCTCCTTTCTCCTTCCTCACTCCTCTGACTCCTATTCCCTCAATTTACACTCCTGGAATCTTGTCTTCTCCAATACTCCCTTGGGTTACTGGATTGTAGCTCTGCTTTACTGCTGAACTTTCTCTAAGAGCCATCCTTAGTTGCTATCTCTACTTGCTCAACCTTTCACTATCTCCTCATCCCTGTGCCATCTGTCTTCTGCTTTTCTCACAATACTATTTGGTTCTGTGAATTGTTCTGTATCTTTGCAATAAACACCTCTCTTCTTAAGTTAATTGAAGGGACTTTCAAGTCACATATTCCCCTTGATGCCCCTGAGGTGGCTCTATGCATCCGCGGCAAGTGGAAACTATAGCCATTCTGTCATTGAGTGGGCTTGGGCTTGATAACCCCCTACAGGGATTTTGAGTAAAGTTAATTAGAACATGCATCTTGGGTTCAAGTCCAAGGAAGATTTCGCTGTACCTGGGCTTCAAGTGTGGGTGGGCACTGTCTCCATTATTTCTCCTGAGACAGGAAGCAAAGAGGAGAAGGCCAGTTATGGTCTCAAACCTGGCCAGTGAGATCAGCTTTTGACTCATTGTCTCCTGGGGTCCAGAAAAGGGAGGGATAGGGGGTGCTAGTAGAGATCTTACTCTCCACAGAGGGGTCAGAGTGAATTTATTATGAAAAGTATTTTCCTCTAGGGTATGCAGATAAACAGGTAAGTGAAGTGCAAGAATGCAGTCTTCTAACAAAATCTGATACCAGATTTTGTGTGTGATGTATACACACACATACAGAGGGTGCCGAAAAAGTATACATATTTTAAGAAAGGAAAGCACTATATCAAAATGGTAATACTCAATATATATCAACAATATTTGTCATCTTGTATATTGTATTTTATATCTTATGTAATTGCAGAAGTCAAACTTGACTGGAGTGTTATAATTTTAATACAGTTTTTTCCTTTCTTAAAATGTGCATACTTTTTTGACATTCTCTTGTCACATACACATACCCTCTATTTGCACTTCAGTTCCTCTTATTCCAATTAATAATTATCCTCAAATTAATTTGGTATATAATTTTTGTGTTATTCATTTATTCACTCATTCACAAAATTGTCACATCATTCATTCTTTCATTTGGCAAATGTTTATTGAGCCAGGTGATAGAGATCAAAGTTGAATATGTAAGGCAAGGCCTTAGATAGGAACTCATATCCTATGGGGTGGAATTGGGAGTAGGAATGACAGATTTATAAATGGGCAAGTGCCACAAGGTGTTTGAGACAAGTCAGAACAGTGTACAAAGAGAGGACAAAGGAGGGGCCTCTGAGCAGCCAGGTAAAATGCAGGAGGTTCCATTTCCAGCCAGCTGGTATCACAGCAGGCCCAGAGCAGAGGGACTAAATCCTACATTTTCTGCACTGGAGGACCTGAGAAATCTTGTGATCTAACCCTTTTCAGCTAAATGATTAGAAAACAGACATCTCAGTAGATTGGACCAGTCTTAGAGAGTTGGTCAAGGACAGATCCTGGATCCTTGGTCTTCTAGCCCCATGATCCCTGCACTGATGTGCCTTCCCCAGGCAGCCTTACACCAGCTTGGGAAGCTCCAGCTACTCTCTGAAAAATGTGGTCCAGGTCTCCAGCCCAAGCTCAGCTGTTCACAGGCTGTAGCCCAGCTTGTGCTCCCCAGCACTTTGTTTCCAGATGTCTTCTCTCCTGGTGTGAAGCCCTCCAGTCAGCTCCTGGAGCTGCTCATTCTTGTCCTCTATTGTCTCATTTTAAGCTTCCTATAACTTCTTGCTTCTCTTGGTCCTGCCAGTTCGTTCTTGGTCTGATCTAGTTCCTCCAGTCAGCTTCTCTCACCCCTTGGCTAGCTCTCCTCCAGTCCCCATTCCTTCAACATCTCCTGTTTTCCTCATAGCTCTCTCTCCCCCAGGCCCAGTCTCTAGCAGGATCCTCCCAGGGGCTCCTGTCCTAGGACCTGGGCCCTCTGGCTGCCCAGTGAAGCCTGTGCACCCTCCCTCAAATAGTGCTTTTAAATATATTAAGTGAAGTATATAGAACAACAAAGGAAGTACATTATTTTGAAAAATAGTTACCAAAATACAAAAATTCAAATCTGTGATATAACAGTAGGTGTGCTAATTTATCATCAATATATTAAATCACAAGACCTAATGGTAAGTCTAATGACTTCCATCATGTTGAAACAGTGATGAGCCCAAATGATCTTGCAGGTATCTCTGCCAGTTGTAACATGATGTGAAAATAATCTGTAGTCTCTGTATTGACAGAGTCTCAAGTACTACATATATTCCAGTAGGTTGTTGCCTATAGCCATAACTGAAAGAAATGCTAGTCTAAATTTTGTTAGAAGTCAGTAAAAGATATAACATTTTTTTCTTACCAAGTTTATGGATTCCCTAAATATTACACACAGACCCTTGGCCACTGTATCCTTGAAGTCAAGAAATCTTGTCCTGGATGATTCCATGACTTGAAATGCCATACCTGTATAGATATTACATAAATTTATATCTTCTGACTAGAATGCGTTTGTATATCTCACAGTACTCCATAAAACTTAGCATGTCAAAAAATGATGTTTGGATCTTAGCCTTTAAAATAGCTCCTCCTCATTTCAGTCCTTCTCAGTGCTGACAACCAAACCCTGGAATTTATTCTCTACACTTCCTTCTTTTTCATGTTTACCTCTCATCTATGAATCATTCCGCCATACTTTCATTTGACAGATATTTACTCAGAACCTACCATATGCCAAGTACGTTGTAGGAGCTGGGATTCAGCAATGTCTAAGACAAGTCCTGGCCCTCATGGAGATTATGTTCTAATTGTGAGATGCTGACAATAAATAAGAAAATACATATGATAAATTAGGTGGCCATAGAGTCTCTCAAATACTGTGCCTCCCAAATCCTTCTCCAGCATTGCTTCCTCTCTCCATGTCCACTGCCCAGCGCTCTGGTCTGAACCACTTCAGTCTCTTGCTTGCCCTGGTCTCCTAACTAAAGTCTCTGGAGCCAGGCTAATCTTTCCTCCTTGTGGCAACCAAAGCGAGGGGAGGACAAAGTCCCTCCACTGCTGAAATCCTTTGGTGACTTCCCATTGTGTCCCACACCTGTCCTCAGTTTTCTTCCCCTACCGATTCTTCCATCTCTATACTTTACTCCTGCGGGCCCTCACAGTTTCTCGCAGGCATGAGTTTCATGTCTTGGGACCTTGTCTGCCTCTAAACCTACTGACTCCTACTCACCCTTCAGGTCATAGCCTAGTTAACCTTCATCTAAAATGCCACATCTTTGAAGAGCTCTTTCCTGATATTTCGATCTAAATTATGCATCTATCCCACTCTCTCTCAGAGCAACTTCTTTTCCTTTATATAACAAGCTACTTGTTATAATAATTATTTAATATAATATTCAAGAGTCTACTTAATGTCTGTTTTTCTCTCTACATTGCAAATTCTGAGAAGACAAGATTCTTGTCTTTTTTGCGTCCCAGCAGCATAACCGTTCCTGGCTTATTGCTCGGGCTTGATAAACATGTAGCTATTGAATGAGTTATGAGTTGCTGTACCTTTCATCTCTGACATCTGCCCCAAACTCATCATATATTCCAGGTTCATGCTTTTTTTATGCATGGGCATATTAAAATTGCTATCTATACTTAAGTTGTTCCCAATCTAATCAGATATAGTTATTTTCAAATTCATTTACGCATCCATCCATTCACTCATTTAACCATTATTTATTGTACCTCCTAATTATAAGGCTCTATGCCAGGCACTATAGAAGATTAAAAGATGAACACAACAGTTCTTGTTCTCAAGATATTTGCAGCCTAGAAGGGGATTTAGGAAGTTATCAGATAGCTGTAGAGTGGTGTTAGGTGCCATGACCAGCATTGTCAGAGCAATGAAGGTGCAGAAGAGGTAGTAATAATATTTCCAACTAGAGATTTCAGGGAAGATTTTAGGAAGAAGATGGCATCTGAGCTGGGCCTTGAAGAGTAAGAAGAACTTAGGCAGCAAGAGGTGGGAGAAGCAGCTTCCCAGATTTTAAAAAAAGTGGAGTAAACAATGTATAGAAGAAAAAAAAAACTGTAGGGCATGTGAAGGGACCCCTGAGTGGTCGATAGCCTACAGTATTCACAGAGGGGCTATGAAAGGCAAGGATGGGGCATGTGCCATTTTCATCTACATTTTACACTTGCTGGGGAGTTAGCAAGGATGGTTGGAGAGAAGAATAAAATAAGAGTTGGGAGGGAGCACTAGAAAGACCTGCCTGGCAGCCTGTATGATTTTAATTTAGGTTGATTTTCCTTATTCAATTAAGAGATAAACAAATCACAGAGGCAGGAAGAGTTCATGGAGGAAAGATATCCATGTGAACTGGAGTAGATGGGGAAGCCCTGTGGATGCTTCTCTGTCTTCAAACTGGGATGCTGATGTATGGACTTTAAAGGAGTCAAACTCTAACTTACATTGGCCACTTTCATCTTGGACCAAGAGGCCACTGTCTCCACAAGTAGGATATATTATTTGTTTAAAACAAAATATCAAAATATCTGTCATAACAAAATATCATAGACTGGGCGATTTAAGCAATAGAAATTTATTCCCACAGTTCTGGAGGCTAATAAGTCCAACACCAAGGGACTAGCTTATTTGGTTCCTGATGAGGGCTCTCTTCCTGGCTTGCAGACAGCTTCCTTCTTGCTGTGTCTTCACGTGGACTTTTCTAGTCGGTCTCTCTCTCTCTCTCTTCTTATAAGGCCACCGATCTTATTGGATTAAGACTCCATTCTTCTAACCTCATTTTACCATTACCTCCTAAAACCCCTATTTCTAAATACAGTCACATTGAATTGGGGAGGGGATAAAATTTAACCCATAGCATGGCACAAATCAGCCTCTGGATCCTTCGGAATCAAAAACCATGATGGCTTCTAACTTGTGATTTCCAACAGTGTTTCAAGAAGCACTGGGCAACTGGGCATCAAGAAGTACCTTTTGGGGTCCTCTTGCCTAAAGGGACAAAGAACAAGTGGCTCTACTTCACCTGCTTTCTATATTAGACCTCCATATAAATTTCCTCTGATGCAAGGGTTATGTGGCTAAAAATATATATTAGAAAACTCCATATATTAGAAAACTAGTGTATGCCAAGTTTGATGACTTTACCCAGGGAAAGAGAGGATATTCAGGTTCAGAAAGGTAGAGAGAGTTGTCCATAGTTGCACTGCATGGTAGGGACAAATTCTAGCAGCCAAAGAGTGGAGCTACAATCCTGTGTGCAGACTCCTCGTCCCGTGTTTATCCATTTTTCTCCAGATCCAAGATGGGGAAGCCCTGGTTGTCCTCATTGTGGGCATGATGGGTGGGGGCCCTCCTGGTACAGAGTGGTTGTTTACCAAAGATCTTGTCCAGGAACAGAATTAGTGCCGTGGGGCTCCTGTGGGGCACTGATCTTTATTTGTTCTTCCTTTCCCATCTTTCCCACATGCTCAGACTTGTAGAATGAGTTGGCAGGAGTTATGGACTATTCAATAATTTAGGTGTTTTTCCTAAACAAGTGTGCCCAGAAAATCATGCCATAAGTGCCTAAGTGTTGCTCTAATGTGCTGCTATTAGCTGCTCAGGAGAATCAGAGGAGGTGAATAGTTTCCTCCCTGGAGATGGGAGAGAAAAATCCATGCCACCTAGGGAGAGGCGGATGTGCTGAGATTTTTCAGATCAGTTTAAATCCTTCAAGAAGTCAAAGACACAAAATGAAGACATAAAACAAAGCTGCTGGGACAAAGAAATAGTCTGTCTGGTTTTCCTTCTAAGTCCAGAATACCCATACTGTGGTGCAAAAGTTGTATCTGTGGAAAAACAATTTAGTTTTAAAAATTCAATTTTTCTTATACTAAAAGGGGAGTGTGAGGGAGTGAGAAAGAGCTCTGTGCATGGTCCCTGGGTTAAGGATCTCACTTTCCCTCACCCATGGAGATACGCTAACTAAAGCTTTGCACTGCTACTTTATTATTATTATTATTTCAGATTGATACGAGGGTACAAATGTTTAGGTTGCATTGTTTTCATTTCTAAGGTCAAGTTGAAGTTGCAGTTGAGCCCTTCACCCAGGGAGTGTGCTAAACACCCTCACATTGTGTACAATCACCCTTCCTCCTCTCCCTCCTCTTTGCCCCTCCCCCTCACTAGACTACACTTGTGTTTTTCTTCCATGTGGGCATATAGTTTTTTAAATATTGGCTTCTTATTAGCATTGAGTACATTGGATAGTTTTTTCTCCCATTCTTATGATACTTTTTCTTTTTTTTGAGACAGAGTCTCACTATGTCACCCTCGGTAGAGTGCTGTGGTATCGCAGCTCATAGCACCTCAAACTACTGGGCTTAAGCAATTCTCTTGCCTCAGCCTCCCAAGTTTCAGGGACTACAGGCACCCACCACAACACCCAGCTATTTTTGGTTATAGTTGTCATTATTGTTTGGCAGGCCCCAGGCTAGATTTGAACCCACTAGCTCTCATATATGTGGCTGGCACCCTAACCACTGAGCTACAGGTGCTGAATGCCATTCTTATGATACTTTACTAAGAAGAATGTGTTTCAACTCTATCCAGGTAAACTCAAAAGATCTAAAGTCTCCATCTCTTCTTACGGCTGGATAGTACTCCATGGTATACACATACCATAGTTTGTTAATCCACTCAGGGGTTCCTGGTGCACTGCTACTTTAAGATGCAGGCCAAACACCCTTTCCCTTGGGCCATCTCCTTTTCACTGTTCCTTCCCCAATCTTCAGGTTTCAGCTTAAATGTTCTGTCTTCTTAGAGAAGCATGACACTTCCTTTCCTTTGGAGCACTTAGCTCAGGGTATAATTATGGATTTAGATGTTTGATATTTGCCTCTCCCAGACTCTAAACACCCTCTGTGGCTATGCTAAATGGCAGGGTATTATGGGCACCTGATCAGTATCTGGCACATCATGGGCACTCAGGGAAGGAAGGAGTGACTCTTTTCCACTAATGTGGAAGTTTTCTTGTTTTGTTTGGAGGATAGACCACCTGTTTCTTCATTGGTTACATTGAATAACCTCGATTATTAAATGGATTTGCAACTTAGAGCTAAAAAAAGTGAAGGAGTATGAAAAGTGATGGGCCTGTAATTGACCAGTAAAACATCCAATCCTGCAATGGAACATCTTGTGATAAATTCTCTCATGTAGTCTTTCAACCTGTGTCTATCGATCACGTACTAGATTACTGGCACTGCAAAGGACAAGGAATGCAGGACGGAAGAGAGAGAAGTGGCCCCTGCCTGAAGCAGATAGAAAAAGGTAAACAGAAATAAGCAAAGTCACTGAAAGAATAAGCAAGAGGAAGAGATGGAGTGTGAGTGGGGCAGGCTGTGTTGGGAGGGACAGGAAAAGTCTGCCTTATGCCAAGACCTGGAGGGTGAGGAGGCACTGGCCATGCAAAATAGGCACAGGGAACAACAGACTGTGAGCTTCAGGGCAGGGATGAGCTCAGTGTTGGACCAGTAGAAAGGAGGCCAGACTAGCCGGAGGAGAGCCAGCAAGAGGGCCTGTGGATTGAGATGAGATAGCCTTGAAGGCCTATAAAACATGATAACAAGTCGGATTTTTTAATGAGAGCAACAGAAAGTTGAGGGAAGATTTTATACAGAAGAGTGACATGATTTGGTTTATATTTCAGAAAGGTTGATGTGTAGAGTGTGTAACAGAAAAGTTAAGACAGAACCAAAGAGACAAGTGAGTCTATTATAACAGTCAGAGAGAAGACAAAGGTTCGACCTTGGGTGGTGGCAGTGAGAACGGGGAGAAGTGGACACCTGAGATTTATTTGGATGTAGAACTGACACATATCATTGATGAATTGCATGGAGAGGATGAGGGAGATGGAGAAATTGGGGATGACTCTAGTTTGAAAAATGGCCCTTTCCTTGAAGTCATACATCTTTTCAATTTGCTACCGACTTGATCCACCCTGCTTTCCATCGTTACAAACCATTAAGGCTTTCACGGTTCTCTCCCTGGCCTGGCTCAGTCTCCATAGTTAGCATCTTAATTCAATAATGTACAATCTGTATGGCCCATATCTTGATCTTCACAGCTCATTGAGCCCCTTTCAATGGTCTGCAACACATATGAATTAAACATGTGGGCAAAGTGAGAGAGGCTCCAAGCGGCAGATATGCTGGCTCTCTTAACCAAGTGTTCTGAATAGGATCCAGGGCTTATCATTGCAAAGTAATGCCGACAGTCACTACCTCAGCAGGTATTTTCAGGAAAGATAGAAAAAGTAAACTCAAAAGGGAACAAGATATTGAGAAATGAAGGAGGAAAAGAGAGGCAAAATCTGAAATGCAGAGACTGCCCAACCAAGAATCTCGACCACCTTGGGACACTGGAATGATAAGGGGATTAGTATTTTATCAAGCCAGCCTGTGTGTGAGCCTAGGGATGTGCTCCAAGGGAAAGGGGAAGCGAGGGAGCTGCAGAGGGAGAAATGACACCAGTAGTGGGAATAATGTGGCCACTCTTTATTGAATTCTGCTATTTATCATGCATGATGCTAAGCCCTTCAGGTGATTCAGACTATTTAATCCTCACCACACCCCTGTGATATTTATCTCCATTTTGTACACAAGAAAACTGAGACTCAAGGAGGTTAAGGTACCTTGCTTACAAACAAATAGCTAGGAAGTGGTAGAGTAAGGATTGAAGCCCAGATTAGCATGACCTGCAAAGCCTGTGCACTAACGTCGTCTTAGAACTGGGAAGGGCTTTATGGAAGGCAGAGGGGGGGAGAGAGGGAGAAATTGCCTCAGAGGACAAATGTACTTGATATTGGAGAAAAGTAGTTGACTAAAATGAAGGGGAATGTAACCTGAAGGAAAAAAGGTAGATTAGTATATGACATGAAAATGTGTCAATGCTTATGAATTTTCCAGAGATGAGTATATGGCGTGTTAGCAGCCTTCCATTCCATTTCCCTCATAACTTCTCTCTTTTCTGCTGTTTCTTCTCCCAGCTATGAAACTCTACCATCAAGAGAGCCAGCATTCCTCTGACCTAGACTAAAGCCCCCTCCAGGGGTGGAGGGCTGGGAAGGGGTAAGATGGATCCTGACTCCGGAAAGAAGGTGATTCATGCCAGATGAAGGACCTCAAAGGAGCAGAACTACGCTGTAATTAGCTGAGATTCGTAACTTGGCACAAAACTTCTTATGCTAGATATTTAATTTCCCCATTCTTCTTCCAGGTTTTTAAAGAAATTCAACTAGCATCCTTGTCACTCCTGCTTCAGGGAACATCTAGGAAAAGGCTGTTTTACTATTTGCAGAAAGAGGACTAGAGTAAGTGAAGGTTGTGTCTTATTTACATCCTGAGCTCACTGCTCTACGCCTATGAACAAATATTTGTTAAGACCCAACTAGAGAGCAATTTATTGACTAATCCATATTAGTTTACATTGGTGTTTTTCAACCTTTCTTTCTTTTTTTTTTTTTAATCTCACAGAACACTTGAACATATAATTAAACTTCTATGGCACACTTAAATGTTGATCAAGAAAACATACTTGTGTTGATCAAAAAAAGAGTAAAAAAGAATATACTTACTGTGCTTTGAACTTCTTTTGAAAATAATTTAATTGATAATCTTTAAAAATTTTTGCAGCACACATAAGACCCTCTCACAGCACACCAGCATCAGCACAGCCGTTCAAAATCACTGGTTCACATCATTAGTGCAACCAATATTGATGAGAGCCACACCCTGTAGTAGACAGCAGAGTGACACAGTGAAGCTGAAAGACACGGACCTTACCTTCATGAAGCTTACGGAATACTGAAGAGGATAGATATTGAATAGGAAATTATAATTGCTAAGGTATGCTCGTAGTGTAGGAGAAATAACAAGCATTCTATTATTCCGGTGTCAGAAGACCTCTGTTTGTGCCTAAGTTTTTGATCTTGGGTGAATTATTTTTAACCATAGTGAATCTCAGCTTCCTCACCTACAAAGTGGGGATCATTTCATTCAACAAATGTTTATTGAAAACCCCTGGGATTACTTTAAGCTTGAGCGATAAGAGGAAGCCTCTCCGGAGATGGTATTTGAGTTAAGAGCAGGTGGATGTGAAGGCATCAGCCACGTGAAAGGTGGGGGTGTGAGGGACTTATCCCAGATGAAGGGGACGTGCTTGCAAAGGCTGCGAGGTGGGAATGCACACAACTCCATCCCCCAAAGCCCATAGGCAGAATAGCATGAGCTACCTATCCCAGGCAGCTTTATGACTGTTTTTATACTCAGTATTTTTAAAGACAGCTATGATTCAGATACAATACGCCCTACTCTTAAGGAGTTTCCTTTGTGATTAGAGAGGTAACATGTGGCGTCTTTAGAGAAGGATATAAGCTGGTGAATAATAAAGTGCCAAGTGAGTCTTAGACCTTGCTGCGGGAGGTGGGAAAGGGAGATCTTAGTGCAGGAAGGGATGGCTTTGACGGGCAGGCTATTACTTCTCAGTAAGGAAACTCTCAATTCACAGATGAGCCAAGATAGGAGGCAACTGTCTTGACACAAATTAGACATAATCATCCTCTTTGTCATGGGGGATACTCCAAACAGTGACTGTGGGTTGGGCCAGAGATGCCCCAGGGGGTGGAAATCACAACTGTTGCAACCTTCAGCCTCACTCTTTCCTGTTGCTAACCCTGTCCCTGGAGTGGAAAGGGCCCATTCCAGCAATGGTTTTGACTCCCTGGGGAGCCAGTAACCTTGGGAAGAGCCCAGGTGGGATGTGGGGCAGCAGAGATGAATCCAGGAAGAAGTAAGAGAGAGAATGAAAAGAGTCAAGAGGGCCCAAGAAGCTGCCCCGATTATCTGGAGTTGGCTTAGATCCTTGCGGTCATCAGATCCCAAGTTCTCTCCTGCCTCCTGCCTGCCCCCCACCCCAAAGTGCTGGGAGGATGTGTTCACAGACCTGGCTGTTTAATTCTTGCTTCTTTTTAATTCCCAAGATCGTTTTCCTTGCTGTAAGCTGTGTCGGAGACCATATGGGCATTTCAGACATCGCGTGCTCACAAACCAATAAATACAAATGAAAACAGAGCAGCCTAAGATACATTCTCTCTGTCTCTCGCAGGCTGGGCCCCCGGTGGCAACAGCCGCAGAGAAGGCGAGGAGCCGACGCTGCAGCCAGGCTGTCTGTCTTCCCAGCTCTAATCACACTGGTCTTTTGAAGAGACCTGAGCCACCCAAAGAGGCCAGAAAGCAGCAGCCAGGCTTTGCTGTAGCATCAGGCACTCATGAGTTTCCCTTAGGGGTGTTGTGGACAGTTTCCCCTCCAACAGTACATGGCCCACTTACCCAGGGAGGGGGCAGCAGGCCCTTCAGACCTCCCCAAGACAGAGTTTGTTGTAGAAGCAGAGGCTTTGTGGGGAGGCTCTTGCCTCTTGGTGAGTGGAGTTGTCCTGGGCAGGGGGAGAGGGCAGATTTAGGTTGAATATACAAACTATTCATTGTCAATAAAGAAAATCTCAATTCACAGATGAGCCAAGATAGGAGGGGACCTTCCTGTCATAAATTAGACACAAAACCAGACAATTCAGGTAAGAGTGGGATCAACTTTCCTGTGAAACTGTAATCAAAGAAGGGGCCTTCTTGGTGTTATTACTTGGATTCAAGGGGATGGACGAAATGGCCCCCAAATCAACCCACAGGAACTTATTGAGCACTTACTGTTTGTCAAGTATTCTCCATCCTAAGCTTCTTTTCTCTAGATCTGTGCAGCTACTCTACAGTGGGTGCCAGCAAACTATGGCCCTTGGGCCAAATTCAGCCATACATTTTTGTCAATAAAGTTTTATTGGAACACATAGCCAGGCCCATTCATTTACCTGTTGTCTGTGCCTGCTTTCACACCGCTCTGGCAGAGTTAAGTACAGTCATGCTTCATGATGGGGTTACACTCAGAGATTTCCTTGCTGTGAATATGTGTGCTTATGAAAACCTAGATGGCACAGCCTACTACACACCAAGGCCGGAAGGCATAGCCTGTTGCTCTTGGGCTACAAACATGTGCAGAGTTTACTATGCTGGAAACTGTAGGAAATTGGAACACAATGTATCTGTAGGAAAGACAGATATTGTACTGGAAACTATAGGAAATTGGAACATAATTTTTATAGAAAAAAATTGCTGACCCTTACTTTCAAGCCTTTTGTCTTGAGAAATTCCACAGGGAGGTGGCAGTTGGAGGGAGAAGTGACTAGAAAGGGAGAAGGCAAGTACTATGCCCTGAATGGGTACAACTGTTAAGAGCACAAGCCCTGGAATCAGAAGTTACTTGGCCTGTCTGTGCTTTGGTTTCCATGCCTGTAAAATGGCTCTAACCATTGCATTTGTCCTCACAGGTAGTCATGAGGACAGGAGTGATCACGGTAAGCCCTGCCTCATGCGTGACAGGTGCTTGGCAGGGAGAGGCTACTCCCTGTTTCTAGTTGTTTCTACTACTAGTGCTGTGTCCCAGGTGGTGGACTAAACACTCCATGTATTTGCTCTCACTTAATCCTGACACTATTCCCACGGAGTATTCTTATTTCCACATTACAGGGAGGGATATATGGCATAGAATGTTGCTTTAGGTCACAGGACTTGAAGCTGGCAAAGTGTGAATAGACATCCTGTGTGTCCTTCAGGAGTCACCATGGTTGGGTCCAAGGAGAGCCAAATGCCTCTGGAAGCTCACCTCAGCCCCAGTCCCAGCTCCAGGGGGGACACTGAGTAGGCACAGAGGGGTGGGAACTTTCAGGGCAGAGAGCAGAGTACCACCTCCTTATGGAGGAAACCAACCTCTAAGTAATGTCCTTGTGAGGGCAGAAGTGGCCCCACAGCCCTGGAAATCCTTAGGTTGACAAGTCTACTCTGGAACACGGATGAAATTGCATGGAAATTCTTCCATTTCCTGATACTTTGCCCTTTAATTTCTACCCACGGCCTCTTCACATCAGCCTGGATGAGGAGTGTCTGGGATGGGGGGGGAGGGCAGAGCTGAAAGAGGATGGTGTTTAATAGCCATGGAGGATAGAGAGCAGGGGAGGGCGGGTGGCAGAGCTACCTGGTGGTATCTTGAAGCTACATCATGCATATTTTAAGGCAAACTCCAGAATCTTTATTCAGTTACCTGGGTCTATTGATGTCACTTGGACTGGATCAATATATCTTCCTGGAGAATTCAGAGGAGAAAAATCTATGTGGGGCCTACTCTGTAGGGAGAGCACGTTGGTGCCAGAGTGACAGCTCTGTGAGGAGAGTGCTAAGGACTCACGAACTGATGCCCCTGCTGTCTCCCTGGTTGGAGCTTTACCATACCCTAGAGATGAAGTAAAGAGGTGATGGGGAGCGGACATGTGGGAAATTGCCATATATTCACACACAAAAGGATCCAGCATTTATTCGGCTCCTATGGTAAGCCTGGCTGCATGCTGAATGCTAGAGTTACAGAACTAATGAGACATCATGATTATCCATAAGGGACACGCTCTGGGTTTGTTTTGCCCAAGACAACAATGGGGCAGGGGTGTGCAGCTGACCCCTTGACCAGCTGGTGATGCTTCAGGGGGTGGTGAAAGAGATAGTTTGTCTCTCCAAAGCCAGCTCCTCCTCCACTCCCAGGCTGTAACACCACATCCAGTGCTGAGTCATTAAGGCTGTTTACTCTCACATTATTTATTTTTTCCATCTCTTTGTTCTTCATCTTCTTTTTTTTTTGGTATCCACAAGTGGGAGGGCTTCATTAAGCTAATTAAAAAGGTGCAAAGGAGGGGCGGCTCCTGTGGTTCAGCGAGTAGGGCGCCGGCCCCATATACCGAAGGTGCTGGGTTCAAGCCCGGCCTCAGCCGAACTGCAAAACAAAAAAATAGCCGGGTGCTGTGGCGGGCGCCTGTAGTCCCAGCTACGAGGGAGGCTGAGACAAGAGAATCGCTTAAGCACAAGAGCTGGAGGTTGCTGTGAGCAGTGTGACGCCACGGCACTCTACCCAGGGTGATAAAGTGAGACTCTGTCTCTACAAAAAAAAAAAAAGGTGCAAAGGAGAAAGCATGACAGCAAATCACTTGGGCTTTCCTGAGCGGCATGGGTGGGGGTGTCACTCTTCTTTCCTTTTCCCCAGTTTGAGCCACCTCCTGTCCTGTGTCTGTGGTGGCAGAGGAGTGGGGGAAAGACAGAGACCTTTCTCCCGCAGCCGAGCCTCAGTCCAGCCTGCCAGGCCTGAAGGCAGCTGCACACCCCTCTTTGCCCTTCTTCTCTACTTTCTTCTTGTCCCAACTTCTAACACACTGCAAGAGGTACAGCCTGAAAATCGCTGGTGGGCTGTGCAGGAACACACCCATGTAGAGCTGTTACTTGTGAACCTTTGTGAAAGAAGATGCCACAGACTCCTCAGCCAGTAGGCAGCACACCCTCATGTTGGGACAGGCCCTTCTGGTATCTAGTCCAAATGTTTTTGCGGTTGCCCAAAGTCATGCATCTCTTGGAGAAGAACAGATACTTGGCATCATGA
>CAUYON010199433.1:0-15433 GCA_963573935.1 Arctocebus calabarensis
TGTAGTCCCAGCTACTTGGGAAGCAGAGGCAAGAGACTCGCTTGAGCCCAGGAATTGGAGGTTGCTATGAGCTGTGATGCCATGGCACTCTATCCAGGGTGACAGCTTGAGGCTCTGTCTCAAAAAAAAAAAAAAAAAAAATTATGTTCTCATCATAATGAGATCTTTTAAAAAGATTATCATTAATTTCTTCACTTAGAAAAATCTACTCAACATAGATTAAAGACTTAAATGTAAGACCCCAAACTGCTAAATTAGAAAAAAATTTCATTTTGTTTGCAAAAGACCTCAAAAGCATAGCTGATAACAAAATTAGACAAATACAGCAAAGCAAACAATAGAGTGAAGAGACAACCTACAGAACGATACAAAATATTCACAATCTAAGCATCTAATAAGGCATTATATCAAGAATATGTACAAAATAACAATAGCAAAAAAAAATTATTAAAAAAATGGGCTAGAGATGTGAATAGACAATTCTCCAAAAGATATACACACCAGTGGCCAATAGGAATATTTTTTATTTTTTTTTAATTTTTTTTTGAGACAGAGCCTCAAGCTATCACCCTGCATAGAGTGCTGTGGCATAACAGCTCACGGCAACCTCCAATTCCTGGGCTCAAGTGAGTCTCTTGCCTCTGCCTCCCAAGTAGCTGGGACTACAGGCACCTGCCACAACGCCCAGCCATTTTTTTGGTTCCAGCCGTCATTGTTGTTTGGCGGGCCCGGGCTGGATTCGAACCTGCCAGCTCAGGTATATGTGACTGATGCTTTAGCCCATTGAGCCACAGGCGCCAAGCCAGGAATATTTTTTAAATGCTCAACATCCCTAATTATCAGGTAAATGCAAATTGAAACAATAATGAAATACAACCTCACCCTAGTTAGAATGGCTATCATCAAGAAGACAAAAAAAAAAAATGCTTGGCAAGGATGCAGAGAAAGGGAAACTCTTATATACCTCTGGAGAAATGTAAATACAGCCACCATGTATGATGTAGTGTTTCCTTTAAAAGTTAAAAACAGAACTATCACATGATCTAATAATTCCACTATTGGATATATTAGATATATCGAAAGGCAATGAGATTACTATGCTGAAGAAGTATCTGAATTCCCATATGGTGCTGTTCACAAGAGCCAAGATATGAAAGCAAACTAAGGGTCTATCCATCAACAGATGAATGGATAAAGAAAATATGGTGTATACCACATATATACACAACAGAAAACTATTCAGCCATTTAAAAGAATGAAATCCTGTCATTTTTGACATGAATGCAGAGGACATTGTTAAGCGAAATAAACCAAGCACAAAAGGATAAATAGCACATAATCTCACTCATATATATAAAATCAAAAAAGGTTGCTCTCCAGTGGCTCACGCCTGTAATCTTAGCATCTGGGAGGGTGAGACAGGAGAATTTCTTGAGCTGAGGAGCTAGAGACTAGCTTTAGCAAGAGTGACACCCTGTCTCTAACGAAAATAGAAAAAATTAGCTGGGTGTGGTGGCATGTGTCTGTAGTCCCAGCTACTTGGGAGGCTGAAGCAAGAGAACTGCTTGGGCCCAGGAGTTTGAGGTTGCTATGACGTATGATCACACCACGTCACTCTACCCAAAGCAACAGAATGAGACTCTATCTTTTAAAAAAAAAAAAAAGGTTGCTCTCATAGAATTAGAGAGTAGAACAATAGTTGTAACCATAGGCTAGGGAGAATAGAGAGGGGCGAGGATGGGGAAAAGGTTGGTTACAAAGTTACAATTAGGAGAAATAAATTCTGGTGTTAAACTGCACAGGAGGATGACTACAGTTAACAATGTATTATATTCCAATATGTTATATATACTTCAAAATAGCTAGAAGGCTAGGTGGCTCCTATGGCTCAAAGGAGTAGGGCGCTGTTTTAAGCCGCTGTCTGGAATGACTTATTTCTACACAACAATAACCGGAATACCCCGTATCTGTTCCTAGTCCTAATCAATACCAGGGCCTCCAGTAATAAAAAGCACGTTGGCAGGCTGGGCACCAGTGGCTCAACAGGCTAAGGCACCAGCCACATACACCTGAGCTGGCAGGTTCGAATTCAGCCTGGGCCCGTCAAACAACAACGGCTGCAACCAAAAAATAGCCGGGCGTTGTGGCAGGCGGCTGTAGTCCCAGCTACTTGGGAAGCAGAGGCAGGAGACTCGCTTGAGCCCAGGAATTGGAGGTTGCTGTGAGCTGTGATGCCACTGCACTCTACCCAGGGTGACCGCTTGAGGCTATACCTCAAAAAAAAAAAAAAAAACACGTTGGCAGACGGGTATAAAATCCATCCACTCACACCCAAGATGACAAACATAAATTGCCCAAAATCTCAACGTACCAAGAGAAAGAAAGGTACTCTTATCCCCATCCCCAACTCTGAATAAAAGCAAACAAGAAGAAAAGCATTATGGGGGGGATTCTATTCCTTATTCCTAACTATTTTAGTAGTACTGGTAGCAATAAGGAAAACTGGGGAATCCATACCTGCCTATTCTTCGGGTTGCCTTTTGGCATCTCATTTCCCCAACCTCCATCTCTTCTTACCTAGCACATCCTTGATCATCAACAGTTATATACACAAAGAGGAAAAACAAGACAGAAGAAAAGCCCAGGAGTCATTGCTCCTCACTTGCTCCCACCAAGTATTCTCCCTCAATGAAGTTCTGTCTCAAGTACTACAACCCATTAATCAATTTGAGAACTGTGTGTCAAAAATCAAAGCCTTCCCAGCTCACAATTTCCTTATGAAGTCCTTTAAGGAGGATATGAAACCATACTGATTATATGGTACAATGAGATGCGAAGGGAAAGTTCTCTACAAAATTCAACCTCTTTTTTTTTTAAACAGAGTCTCACTCTATTGCCCAGGCTAGAGTATCATGGTGTCAGCCTAGCTCACAGCAACCTCAAACTTCTGGATTCAAGCATTCCTCCTGCCTCAGCCTTCCGAGTAGCTAGGACTATTGATGACCATACATGGTTAATTTTTCTCTTTTTAGTAGAGACAGAGTCTCACTCTTACTCAGACTAGTCTTGAACTCCTGAACTCAAAGGATCCTCCCACCTTGGCCTCCCAGAGTGCAAGGATTACCAGGCATGAGCCACCGCGCCCAGCTCTTACTCTTTATGTTCTAAATATCTGATGCATTAAAGCGATAAGAATAAAAACTAAGTACAAGCGGTGTCTTGTAGAACTTCCAAGATAGGTATCCTAAGTTCGCATGTATTATAGATCTGAACATGTCTAATCTTCAAATCAGTCTAGAGCAGCTTTCACACATCAGAGCACCTCCAAGGGGAACAGAAGGGGAAGAACAGAGAGTTATGAATGATTTCAGAAACCCGTGATTTACTTTAATAAATTTTAATTTGATTACAAAGATTTAAGAAGAATATGGATGGCCACCTCATTACACTGTACTATTACAGAACTTGCTTTAAATTTAAATTTGATTACAAAGATTTAAGAAGAATATGGATGGCCACCTTATTACACTGAACTATCATAGAACACCAACCCAAGTTTTTGTTTACAACTTCCCCCCTCCCACAGAAGGTGTACTTCAGGTTGATGAAAAAGAGCAGATGCACATTTACTATGAAAATTAGAACTGCTTTTTAAGAAAAGGCTCAATATCATTAGTTCAATAAAATACAAAGCTCAAAATCATTAGTTCAAAATGATGGTCATTCACATTCCAAAATTGCTTTGAAGGGTGGCCTAGGGGCTCTTGTCTAGGCATAGCTTCCCAAGGGGAGTACTTTGAAGGTGATCATAGTGATATTCAGGAATGAGGTACGTAGCACTTCTCCAGAATGAGTTCACAAACTGGCAGATCTCATATGTAAGCAATATTGATAAAAATTTAGACCAGCATTCTCAAATAAACACTGTAAGGAAACGATATAACTTATTCTAAAATAACTGATAACAGGGCAAGTGCTCACCTAGAGTGAACTCATAATCTCTCTATTCCACAGATTTAACACTGGTCCTCAATCACTATTAAAGGATTTTTCCCACTTAATTTATTTGATACATTAAGTGACATAAAATTTAAAAGTAAATTTATTAAAATTAAAATTACAGCCAAATAAAAGCAAACTTTTGATGCAAACAACTACTTTCAAGAGAAAGTGGATGGTGGTGTTCAACTTGCTGAACACCACCATCATTAGAACAGTATGGCTGCACCCGTGTACAGAGTTAACAATAACTGAAGATCTTGAATATTCTTTATTCTTGCCCCTTAGAACTCTAAGAGACATAGAAACTACAGCACATTCCTGTTCCTTCCAATCTGTCATGTTCTCCTCATGCCAAATTTAATTTGAAAGGGATTTCAAAGACAAATACACAATAACTTTAACAGGCAAATTTGAAATCTCAAGGGTGGTACTTCTGTACTTAACCTAAACTCCACATATTTTCCCAACAGCTTCTCACTCTGTGTTATTGGTATATATAACTATTTGCTACATTAAAGTGTAGGGTCCTCTGAGAACAGAAAACTCCATTCAGTATGCCAAATTCACCTCCCTATCTTCTACAAACTAGCAACTAGCAGGCTATGTTAGACATTCCTAATAACCACTTTTTTTTTTTTCCAGAGACAAAGTCTCACTTTGTTGCCCTCAGTGGAGTGCTGTGGCATCACAGCTCACAAAACCCTCCAGCTCTTGGGCGTAGGTGATTCTCTTGCCTCAGTCTCCTGAGTAGCCAGGACTCCAGGCACCCTGCACAATGCCCGGCTATTCGAACCCACCACACTTGGTACATGGGGTTGGCGCCCTACTCACTGAGCCACAGGCACCATCCCCTAATAGGTACTATCAAACAAACAAAAATCGGCTCAGCGCCTGTAGCTCAAGGGGCTAAGGTGCCAGCCACATACACCAGAGCTGGGTTCGAATCCAGCCTAGGCCTGCCAAACAACGACATCTACAACCAAAATAGCCGGGCGTTGCAGCGGGTGCCTGTAGTCCCAGCTACTTGGGAGGCTGAGGCAAGAGAATCGCTTAAGCCCAGGAGTTGGAGGTTGCTACCAGCTGTGATGCCATGGCACTCTACCCAGGGCGAGAGCTTGAGGCTCTGTCTCTAAATAAATAAATAAACAAACAAGCAAACAAAAATCATACCTGGAATGGCATCCACAACTTTAACAAGAAAGCTCACCAGTTTAAACACAGCAGTTTAATAAAAACCATGTCTGCCACTATAACAATTTCTATACTTTTTTGGATCACAGTAAAACTTCCAAATCAAAATTTTCTGAAGCAATAAACTCAAACACCAGTTTAAAACTGAGAGAAAAAGTACAATACATTTATCTAACATAAAAGCATTCTACTATATGAATTCTCCAAATGAATGAAAATGCATGCACTTTAACCATCATTTTAAAAATTTATATTTAAGTTGTAAATGTTTCTTATCCTTGATCATATACTTTCCTTAAATATTTACAGATGTCTGAGGTTTTACTAAGATAAGGAAGAAAAGAAGAGAGGGGACAGAATATAGGTGAAAAAAGGTCATCTTTGAATCGATATTTAAAGCACAGTGGACACATGTTTGTTCATTAGACTATTTTACTTATGTATCTGAAATTTTTCACTTAAGAAAACTCGCACTACAGTAATCAAAACTGTGGTACCAACATACAAAGGAATAAAATGGAAATCTATCATCTTTTGATTTGAGAAGAGTGCAAAAAACATTCAATGTGGAATGAAACAATCTCTTCAACAAATGGCATTAGGACAACTAGATAGCCACATATAAAAAAATGCAGATAGATTGCTATATCACACCATATACAAAAATTAACTCCTAATGTACCAATGACCTAAATGTGAGAGCTAAAACAATAAAACTCTTAAGGAGAAAGCATACAGATAAATCTTCACAACCTTGGATTTGACAACTTGACAACTGATTCTTAGATAAAACATCAGAAGTATAAGCAACAAAAGAAAAATTAGACAAACCAGAGTTCATCAAAATTTTAAACTTTTGTGAAAAAGAAAACTATCAAAACAGTTAAAAAACCACCTATAGAATGAGAAAAAATATTTGCAAATCATATACCTAATAAGGGGCTATACGGCTCAGGCAACATCTCAAGACTTCTTACAATCCCACAACAAAAACCCAATTAGAAACTGGACAAAAGGTGATGCCCATAGCTCAGTGGGTAGGGTGCCAGCCACACACACCCAATCTGGTGGGTTCAAACACAGCCCAGGCCAGGTAAACAACAATGACAACCACAACAACAAAAAAATAGATGGGAATGGTGCCTGTGGCTCAAAGGAGTAGGGCGCCAGCCCCATATACCAAAGGTGACAGGTTCAAACCTGGCCCGACCAAAAACAAACCAAAAAACAGCCAGGCGATATGGCGGGCGCCTGTAATCCCAGCTACTCATAAGACTGAGGCAAAAGAATCCCTTAAGCCCAAGAGTTTGAGGTTGCTGTGAGCTGTGATGCCACAGAACTCTACCAAGGGTGACATAGTGAGACTCAAAAAAAAAAAAAAAAAACTGGGCAAAATACACTAGCAACTAGAGAAATGCCAAACAAAACCACAATGAGACACCACCTTACAAACACTAGGGTGACTATTAAAAGAACAGAAACAAAAGTGTTATGAAGAATGTGAAGAAATCTGAACCCTTGTACACTGTTGGTGGGAAAGTAAAATGGTCTAGCTGCTGTAGAAAAGAGTTTGGCAGTTCCTCAAAGAGTTAAACATAGTGGAGGTGCTGTGGCTCACACCTATACTCCTAGCACTCTGGGAGGCCAAGGTGGGCAGACAGCTGGAGCTCAGTAGTTTAAGATCAGCCTGAGCAAGAGCAAGACCCCATCTCTACTAAAATAGAAAAATTAGCAGAGCATTGTGGCAGGTGCCTTGTAGTCCCAGTTACTTGGGAGGTTGAGGCATGGGGACTGCTTGAACCCAAAAGTTTCAGGTTACTGTGAGTTATGATTATGTCATGGCACTCAACCCATGGCAATAGTGAGACTGTCTCAAAAAAAAAAAAAAAAAAAAAGTTAAAAACAGGGCGGCGCCTATGGCTCAGCAAGTAGGGCGCCAACCCCATATACTGAAGGTGGCAGGTTCAAACCCAGCCTTGGCCAAACTGCAAAAAAACAAAAAACTAGCCGGGCCTTGTGGCAGGCGCCTATAGTCCCAGCTACTCGGGAGGCTGAGGCAAGAGTATCGCCTAAGCCCAGGAGTTGGAGGTTGCTGTGAGCTGTGTGAAGCCATGGCACTCTACCAAGGGCAATAAAGTAAGACTCTGTCTCTACAAAAAAAAAAAAAAAGTTGGCTCGGCGCCTGTGGCTCAGTGGGCTAAGGCGCCAGCCACGTACACCTAAGCTGGTGGGTTCGAATCCAGCCCAGGCCCGCCAAACAACAATGAGGGCTGCAACCGAAAAATGGCCAGGCGTTGTGGCGGGCGCCTGTAGTCCCAGCTACTTGGGAGGCAGAGGCAAGAGACTGGCTTGAGCCCAGGAATTGGAGGTTGCTGTGAGTTGTGATGCCACAGCTCTCTATCCAGTATGAAAGGTTGAGGCTCTGTCTCAAAAAAAAAAAAAAAAGTTAAAAACATAAAATGACCATATGACCCATCAATTCCACTCCTAGGATGAACCTCAAAACCATTATGCTAAGTGAAAGAATTCATATACAAAAGACCATATATAATATGGATCCCATGCATATGAAGTATCCAGAATAGGCAAATCTAATGAAGTAGATTAGTGGCATCCAGGGCTCAGGGCAGAGGGAAATGGGGAATAATTACTTAAGGGCTACAAGATACTTGGGGGTGAATGTTTTAGGATTAGATGGAAGTGCTTGTACAACACTGTGGATGTACTCAATGCCATAGTATGGTTAACTTTAGATTTATGAAAAATTACAATTTTTACATACTCTATCAAAATAGGAGACATTAAGATTTAACATTTCATTCCTTATTCCTTCAGAATTGATACATTTGTAGGCTTGCAAAGTGATTATTTTTCCTTAAGTTAAAATATAGCACAGAAAGAAGCTGCCACATACAAGACTATAGTAATTCCCCTCCATTTTAATTACCAATTGCTAAGATAACCAAGCCTGAGAACTCAGTAAATTCAGAAAGCATAAAGGGAAGATTTACAAAGAGACAAAAGAAAAAAAATAAGAGCAGTAGCTTTAGCCAGAAAACTATAATAAAAGTGTGACTTTTGCGAATTATAAGCTACACCACAATGAAATGTAGTGTGAACCTTGTATGCAATTTGGTTTAAGTTAGCGGTTCTCAACCTGTGGGTCGTGACCCCTTTGTAACAATGAAAATACATCGCAGCATTAGGAAAGTTGAGAACCACTGGAACAAACCAATCATGAAAAGCTGTTTTGGAGTTAAAAGTAGAAATTTGAAATATGGACTGGATATTAAATTTTAATTATGTTAGGTGGGATAAGGACGTGGTTGTTATATAAAACTTAAAGAGAGGCTTAGCGCCTGTGGCTCAACAAGCTAAGGCGTCAGCCACGTATACCTGAGCTGGCAGGTTCGAATCCAGCTTGGGCCCGCCAAACAATAATGACGGCTGTAACCAAAAAATGGCGGGGCATTGTGGCGGGCGCCTAGAGTCCCAGCTACTTGGGAGGAGGAGGCAAGAGACTCGCTTGAGCCCAGGAATTGGAGGTTGCTGTGAGCTGTGATGCCACCGCACTCTACCCAGGGTGACAGCTTGAGGCTCTGTCTCAAAAAAAACTTAGAGAGAGAAAAATGTCATGATGTCTATAAAATACATAGCAAAAATGGGGTCCAAGACTAGTAATGATTAAATCTAGGTGATGAGTATTTGGGAGTTCATTAATCTATTTTCCTTATATTCCTGTATTTGAAATTCTAAGAAAAATTATGAGTTGCACAAACAAAAAGTAAACGTTAGACTGAAACAGGCACCCACTACCTTGCCTCATAATAGTTAAATTACAGGAAGGTAGTTTACCAAAGTCTTATTTCCTTAAGACTTGTGTTAGCTATTAACAAGTTTAAAAGAGGAAATAACTTTTTATAATTTTGACATTACAATAAATTACATTCCTAAGAGAACAGAAAATCAACCAAGTAAATGCCTATTTTTTCTAAGCTCAGTCTTGACAAGTAATGCCTTATGGAATAGTGACACCCAACCTTAAGTAACAGGTTGCTCACTTGGAGTGGAAGATTATAAAGTGCAATTAAAATGCTGGACACTAACACCACAGGCCTTGTGCTGTTTTACAGGCATTAGATGTTGGCTTTGTATATGCAAGGTAAAGAAAGAAAAGGAAAAGGAGAGGGAAAAGGGAAAAGAAAAAAATGCAAGTAAAATAAAGCATGGCGTCATAGAAGTTGCACAAATAAACAACTAAAAAGGATGGCAGAAACTAAGTTCGAATATATCAATAATCACAAGTAATGTACATAACTTTGAACTCTAAAGATATAAACTATTTTTTTAAATCCAACTTTATGCTGTTTACTAAATGACAGAACTAAACCAAAAAGTATATAGAGAAGTTAAAAATAAAAACATGAAATCCTCAACAAAATACAAGAAAACTAGGGCCGGGTGCAGTGGCTCATGCCTGTAATTCCAGCACTGTGGGAAGCCAAGGCGGGCGGATCTCCTGAGCTTAGGAGTTGGAGACCAGTCTAAGATAGATCAAGACCCTGTTTCTAAAAATAGCTGTGCACAGTGGCTCACACCTGTAAGCCTAGCACTCTGGGAGGCTGAGGCGGGTGAATTGTTTGAGCTCAGGAGTTCAAGATCAGCCTGAGCAAAGAAGACCCCACTTCTACAAAAATAGAAAATCTGAGGCAAGAGGATCGCTTGAGCCCAAAGAGTTTGAGGTTGCTGTGAGCTATGATGCCATAGCACTATACTCAGGGTGACAGCTTGAGACTCGTCTCGAAAAAAAAATAGCCTGGAGTTGTGGCATGTACCGGTAGTCCCAGCTCTTTGGGAGGCTGAGACAAGAGAAACACTTAAGCTCAGGAGTTGGAGGTTGCTGTGAGCTAAGATGCCATAGCACTCTACCAGGGGCGACAGCAAACTAAATTGTATAAACCATTCAAGTGAGATCTACTCCAACAATGCAAAGTTAGTTTACCATATAAAAAAATCAATGTAACCTACCATATACAGAAAAGACCATAGATGATCATCTCAACAGACGAACAGCATTTGACTAAATAACATTCTTTCATGGTGAAAACACTGACATTCTTTCATGGTGAAATTCTTTCATGGTGAACAAACTAGGAATGGGGGGAAACTCCTGAACCTAGTAAAAAGGCATCCACAGAAAACACAGGCAACATCATACTTAATGATGAAAAACTAAAAGCCTCTCTCCCTAACATTAAGAACAAGACACTTGGCTCGGCGCCTGTGGCTCAAAGGCTAAGGCGCCAGCCACGTACGCCTGAGCTGGGGGGTTCAAATCCAGCCCAGGCCCGCCAAGCAACAATGGTGGCTGCAACCAAAAATGGCCGGACAGTCCAACCTATTTGACAGGCAGAGGCAGGAGACTCGCTTGAGCCCAGGAATTGGAGGTTGCTGTGAGCTGTGATGCCATGGCACTCTGTCCAGAGTTATAGCTTGAGGCTCTGTCTCAAAAAAAAAAATGACAACTATAGCCAAAAAATAGCTGGGCATTGTGGCAGGCGCCTGTAGTCCCAGCTACTTGGGAGGCGGAGGCAGGAGACTCACTTGAGCCCAGGAATTGGAGGTTGCTGTGAGCTGTGATGTCACCGCACTCTGTCCAGGGTGACAGCTTGAGGCTCTGTCTCAAAAAAAAAAAAAAAAAGAGACACTTTCACTTCCTCTCAACATAAAGTAACAAAAGACAAAGCAATAAAAGGCATCCATGTTGAAAAAGAAGAAAATCTATCTGAATGTGCAGATAACATGACCACATACATAGATAATCCTAAAACCCCACAAAGAACAGAAAAAGTCATTAGCACTAATAAATAAATTCAGAAAGATTACATGTTGGAAGATCAATACACAAAAATCAACTGTATTTCTGTGAACTAGCAATGAACAATCTAAAAATAAAAGAAAATAATTCCAATTACAATTGCATTAAAAAGAAACACTTGGGAATAATTTAAACAAACACAGAAAGAAAGTGAACACCTAAATAAGTAGAAAGACATCCCAAGGTCACAGAGTTAAAACCATAATATTGGCAATACTTCCTAAATTGATCTACAACCATAATACAATTAAAATCAAAATCTCAGCTGACTTTTTCTCAGAAGTTGAGAAGCTGATTATAAAATCTTTATGGAAATACAAGGAACCCATAATTGCCAAAACAATCTTGAAAAAGAATAAAGTTGGAGAACTCACACTTCATAATTTCAAAACTTATTACAAGTTCTTGATTCAGTAATCAAGAACTGAATTGAGATTCCAGAATAAACTTTTAAACACTTATGGTCAATTGGTTTTTGACAGGGCATCAAGAAAATTAAGTTGAGATGTTGTTCTTGTTGTCGTTGTTTTTAACAAATAATGCTAGAACAAATGGAAATCCAAATACAAAGAATGAAGTTAGACCCCTAACTTCACATAATATACAAATATTAAATTTAAATGGTTCAAGGAGGGCGGCGCCTGTGGCTCAGCGAGTAGGGTGCCGGCCCCATATACCGAAGGTGGTGGGTTCAAACCTGGCCTTGGCCCAACTGCAAAACAGAAAAATAGCCAGGCGTTTTGGCAGGCACCTGTAGTCTCAGCTACTCGGGAGGCTGAGGCAAGAGAATCACCTAAGCCCAGGAGTTGGAGGTTGCTGTGAGCTGTGTGACGCCACGGTACTCTACCAAGGGCGATAAACTAAGACTGTCTCTACAAAAAAATAAATAAATAAATAAAAATAAAATAAATGGTTCAAAGACCTAAACATAAAAGCTAAAACTATAAAACTGAAAACATAGGTAAATCTTTATTACTTTGGATTTGTAGTGGTCTCTTTGATCTGACACCAAAAGCAAAAGCAACCAAAGGAAAAAAAACAGATAAATTACACTTTATCAAAATTACAAATTTCTGGCTAGGCACAGTGGCTCATGCCTATAATCCTCGCACTCTAGGAGGCCAAGGAGAATAGATTGCTTGAGCTCACGCGTTCCAGACCAGCCTGAGCAAAAGGGAGACCCCCTCTCCCTCTATCCTGGTCTCTACCAAAAATAGAAAAACTGAGGCAAGAGGATCCTTTGAGCCCAAGTTGGAGGTTGCTGTGAGCTGTGATGCCACAGCACTCTACCCAGGGCCACAGCTTGAGACTCTGTCTCAGAAAAAAAAAAAAAAATTATAAACTTCTGTGCTACAAAGGACAAAATCAAGAAAGGGAAGAGAAAACCTACAGAATGGAAGAAAATGCTTACAAATCATTTATCTGATAAGAGACCTTTGTGTAGACTATATAAAGACCTTTAATTCCTCAATAATAAATAACTGAATTTAAAAATTTAACCTAACGACTCTGGATAGCTCTCCAAACAAGATAACACAAATGGCCAATAAGCCCATGAAAAGATATTTAGCATCAAAGCTATTATGGAACATAAATCCAAACCAAGAAGTACCACTTCACAACCACTAGGATGGCTATAATGAAAAAGTCAGGTAGGCCAGCAAGGTGGCTCAAGTGCCTATAAATCCCAGCTACTCAGGAAGCTGTGAGGTAGGAGGACTGCCTGAGACCTTGAGTTTAAGGCTGCAGTGAGCTATGATTATGCCACTGCACTCCAGCCTAGACAACAGAGTGAGGCCTTGCCTCAAAATAATACGTTATTGATAAGGGTAAGGACTAACTGGAACATATATATGTTGGCTGTTAAGTGAAATGGAGCAGTTGTGTTGGCAGTTCCTGTTGAAGTTAAACATAGAGTTACCCTATGACCCAGAAAATTCATTCCTGGGTATATGCCCAATAGAACTGAAAGCCTATGTCCACGCAAACACTTGTACAGTGATGTTTATAACAGTATTATTCATAATATCCAAAAGTGTTAATAACTCCAATGTCTGCTGAGCAGTAAATTAATAAAATATGCCACCACTATACAATGGAATCTTACTCAGACCACGAAGTTGCAGATTTAGAAGAAATTCTACTACAGTATCATCAGTCACATCTATCAGCTTCACCAGAATTCTATACTAGAAACCTAATGACTCAAGTTTAATAAAGCAGAGTTAAAATAGTAACAAACTGTCATTATTCAGGGACCATAAAACATTTCTGGCTTGAATAAAGTTTCAGAAAAATGAAAGCCAAACAAGTATTGTATATCTCAGTATAAGAGGTATTTTTGGGTCAAGGGGAAGATTGCTTGAGGTCAAGAATTAAAAACCAGCCTGAGCAAGGTTAAGACCCCATCTCTCCTAAAAACACACAGAATTAGCCAGGCAACTATAGTCCCAACTACTTGGGATGCTGAGGCAGGAGAATTACTGGAGTCCAGGAGTTTGAGGATGCTGTCAGCTAGGCTAACACCACAGCACTCTATAGCCTGGGCAACAGAAGACTCTGCCTCAAAACGAAACAAACAAACAAAAAAAGAAACCAAGTTGGTCAGATATAAGATAACCACCTTGGAAAAAAAGCTTTACTATTTACAAAAAAAGAAGAAAGGAAAGAAGGAAGGAGGAAAGGAAGGAAAGAAGGAAGAGAAGGAAGGCAGGAAGAGAGGGAGGGAGGTAAGGAGGGAGGGAGGAGGTGAGGGACGGAGGGAAAGAGGGGAGGGAAGGGAAGGAAAGAAAGGAAAGAAAGGGACTCGGCACCTGTGGCTCAATGGGCTAAGGCACCAGCCACATACACCTGAGCTGGCGGGTTCGAATCCAGCCCGGACCTGCCAAACAACAATCATGGCTGCAACCAAAAATGGCCGGGCGTTGTGGCGGGTGCCTGTAGTCCCAGCTACTTGGGAGGTGGAGGTGAGAGACTCTCTTGAGCCCAGGAATTGGAGGTTGCTGTGAGCTGTGATGCCACAGCATTCTATCCAGGGTGACAGCTTGAGGCTCTGTCTCTCAAAAAAAAGAAGGAAAGGAAGAAAGGATTAAATGATTTGACTAATAGCAACTGAAACTACAAGAAAGGAAGCCAAACAAAAAATATCCTGAAGATTCAAATGAAAATAAAAACTTACTTATATACAATTAACTAGAGAACCCAAACCATATTATTTGCTCGTAAACATATTTCCAGCACCTAGAACAATATCTGCCATTTAAGTTCTTACCCAGACATTCAATATCTTGAATGGGATGATTTAACACCATAAAGATGCCAAGTGTCACCAATAATCTAAAAACTTAACAGACTCCCAATGAAAATCAATCCCAATAGGTTTTTATTCCCATCACAAGTATTGCATTTTAAAGAAAAACAAAGAAAATCATAATCTGTTAAAATATTAAGAGGGTTAACATGTTCACAGATGTTGTAAGTTGTCCTTAAAGTGATTTTCAAGCACCTGTAAGACAAACATTAATGATGATCAAACAGCTTGGGAAATGTCTCGCAAATACCTAAATCTAGATTAGGAATCCCTAAACCAGCAATTTCCAAATTAGTCCTCCCCAAGACCTCTTTAAGGGGTCTAAACTAATTTAGGTAGTCAAAATTATTTTTTAAAATATTACCAGGAAGCTCTATTAGCCTTTTTCTCATTTTCTCACAAATGCATACTGTAGTTTTTCAGAGGCAACACCACGTGAGATACTTCTACACATCAAATGCATAAGCGGATGTGAGAATCTAGTTACCCTCTATTAAATCAGATAGTAAAGAGGCTTGCAAAACATGTCTACTCTTCTATTTTTTTGAAAATATGGTTACTTAATGTCATTTGTATTAGGTTTTTAATCTTTTTTTCTTTTAGATTAATATAAGAATACAATTAGGTTACAGTGTTTGCATTTGTTAGGTAAAGTCCCTGTAATAGTTACGTTCTGAACCCAGCTGTGCCATATACCCTTACATTGTGTCCATTAGATAGGAGCACATGAATCCCTCTCTCCTCTATCCTTCCTCCCTTGTCACCCCACTTCAGTTTTATTTTTAAATTAAATATTTTAAGAACTTTTCAGTTGTAATTTATAATACTTGTATTTAACAGATATGAACCAAATAAGCAAAAACCTTTTGCATTCCTTAATGATTTAAGAGCATGCTTTCTTCCTGTGGATGCTGCCGAGGAAGCATCGTTAAAGTCTCTCTTCCCACTGCCGTCATGTCTAAGTCGGAGTCTCCTAAAGAGCCCGAACAGCTCCGGAAGCTATTCATTGGAGGGTTGAGCTTTGAAACGACTGATGAGAGTCTGAGGAGCCA
>CAUYON010199434.1:0-15271 GCA_963573935.1 Arctocebus calabarensis
GAGTCTCACTTTATCGCCCTGGGTAGAGTGCCGTGGCGTCACACAGCTCACAGCAACCTCCAGCTCTTGGGCTTAAGCGATTCTCTTGCCTCAGCCTCCCGAGTAGCTGGGACTACAGGCGCCCGCCACAGCGCCCGGCTACTGTATCTGTTTCTACAGATGAAAAAACCGAAGCTCAGAAGGGACAAATTACTAGCTTAACTTCACACTAGCAAGCAAAAGGCAGAGACGGGCCCTAAACCCAGGTGTGACCAACCCTAACACCTGTGTTCTTAGGACTGCAGTGTTTTACTGTGTCCCAGGTATGTGGAGTCCCAGACTTAGGTAATAGCTGGAGGAGTTTCTGAATCTTCTCTGTTAACCATAGTTATACAAGTGCTGGAATTGCAATCAATGACCCTAACCTATCATGTAAATGAAATAAATACTCTGTACCATAAACAATGCTATCTCTCAAGGGTTTTTTTGTTTTTTTTTTGAGACAGAGCCTCAAGCTATCGCCTTTAGGTAGAGTGCAGTGGCATCACAGCTCACAGCAACCTCCAATTCCTGAGCTCAAGTGATTCTCCTGCCTCCACCTCCCAAGTAGCTGGGACTACAGGCGCCCGCCACAACGCCCAGCATTTTTTTTTTGGTTGCAGCCAGCATTGTTGTTTGGCGGGCCGGGCTAGATTCAAACCCGCTCAGGCGCTTAGCCCATTGAGCCACAGGCACCGAGCCTATCTCTCAAGGTTTTATAATAAACACCATCATCATCCTTTTGTATTTAAACCAACTTTACTACCACTCTTGCTCAAACACTTGAAAAGGATTTCATCAGTGATGTTGATTTGAGATTAAGAATATATGAGAGCAGATGCAGTGGCTTGGTGGTGGGCACTTATAGTCCCAGCTACTCAGGAGGCTGAAGCAAAGGAATCGTTTGAGCCCAAGAGTTTGAGATTGATGTGAGCTATGACACCACGACACTCCACCCAGGAATGAGAGAGTGACACTCTGTCTCAAGGAAAAAAAAAAGATTTGTGTACATTACAATATACATTTTATGCCTAAAAGAGGGGAGAGAAAGTTTATCCTTTCTCTCCAAAGACTGCACTGATCCATGGAGTATTAATTTTTTTTTTTTTGGCCAGGCACAGTGGGTGCCCTACTCCTTTGAGCCACAGGCACCACCCAGAGTATTGATATTTTACAGTTTATGATATGATAAGACATTTCATGAGGCCCAGCTTGATGCTAAAGAGCCCCAGGGCAAGAGCTTTTCTTTGATTTTTATCTCTCTTATTTCAAAGCATCAAGATCCAGGCTCAGCTCATAGCAAGCCTACAACATCTGTGACTCAGTATCTGCTCAGAACAGCATGCTCCACCCCTTGAATGTTCAACTCAACATTTCCTGAGCATTTGCTCTGTGCAAGCCAAGTGCTGAGACCCAGGAGTATGAAGACAAGTAAGACACCCATCCCTGCACTTGAGAAGCTGCCCAGCCAGAGGTGGGTGCCCCAGGATGAAGGACACGTACTTGCATCAGCCCACCCATCCATCAGCACATGTAAAATAATATTAGTAACAAACAACCACCATTTATGAACTGCCAGGTGCTTTATGGTATAACAGATTTTTTTTTTGTTTCTTAATTGCTATTTTAAACCACAAATGCCTGCAGCCACTTTTGTCTGGTAGGGGAGTGGCATGATTTTTCTCTGGGTGGATGGCTCTTTGTTTAGGAAAATACTTTGTAAGTTGCTTTGGCATGAAGAATGAAGCTCCCCAGGGCTAGGGCAAAACAAAGACAGAGCTGAATGGCTTTGCAAATCGGAGTGGGAAAAATGTGGCGGCAGAGAGAAGACGAACCTGAAATGGGAGGAAGGGAGACAATGGGAGGTAGTTACCAAGATCTATGTTGTTTTTATTTTCCCAGCCTCATTCCTTTAGAGAACCACCCCTTTACCAGGCTAGCTGATCTCATTCTTCAAGTTTTGACTTTCAAAAAATCTCTTCCTCATACCACACAACATTTACCCCAAAAAAAAAAAAAAAAAAGAGGTAAGGCAGCAGTTCCCAAACTTCTTAGCACCAGGCACTGGTTTCATGGAAGACAATTTTACACGAACGGGTAAGGGCATGGTTTCAGGATGATTCAAGTGCATTACATTTATCGTGCATTTTATTTATATTATTATTACATTGTAAAATATAATGAAATAATTATATAACTCACCAGAATCAATGGGAGCCCTGAGTTTATTTTCCTATACCTAAAAGGCCCCATCTGGGGCTGAGGGGGGACAGTGACAGATGAAACTTGTTTGTTCACCTCCTCCTGTGTAGCCCTGTTCCTGATAGACCACGGACCCATGCTGGTCCATGCTGGGGTTGGGGACCACAGAGTTACAGCATTCTCTACTAACAAATAAAAAATGCACTAGCTATATTGTGAAGTGGGAAAAAAAAAAGTTACCAGCATGAGAGGTGCATAATACAATCCCATTTTCTTTGTTTGTTTGTTTAGCAGGCCAGGGCCAGGTTCGAACTCGCTGGACCCGGTACACGTGACCAACACCCTAACCACTGAGCTACAGGCACACAGCCATAATCCCATTTTTTTTTTTTTTTTGTAGAGAGAGAGTCTTACTTTATCGTCCCTCAGTATAGTGCCGTGGTGTCACACAGCTCACAGCAACCTCCAACTCATGGGTTTAGGCGATTCTCTTGCCTCAGCCTCCTGAGTGGCTGGGACTACAGGTGCCCACCACAACGCCTGGCTATTTTTCTGTTTTGCAGTTTCGCCCAGGCCGGGTTTGAACCCAACACCTTAAGTATATGGGGCCGGCACCTTACTCGATGAGCCACAGGAGCTGCCCAATCCCATTGTTTTTTTTAAAAAAAGGAGGACCTGGCTTGGCACCGTGGCTCAAGCAGCCAAGGCGCCAGCCACATACAACTGATCTCTCAGGTTCAAATCCAGCCTGGGCCTGTTAGATAATTGCAAAACTTCATCTCCCTTTCCCAATTATCCACTGAAAAGCTTAAACTTATGGCCCGTCCCCTGCAGTTCTTCGGGCCAGAGCTATGACACCTTATTGGCTATTCTACCATCTGGTCACCTCCCCTAACTGAACCCGTATAAGGTGCCCTTGCCTTTTGTTCTCTCTCTTCTCTTCTCTTTTCTCCCCCTCTCTCCTCCATGTGTGTGTGTCTCTCTCTCTCTCTCTCTCTTCTCTTCTCTCCTCTCCTCTCTAACCCCCTTTTCTCTCTCTCTCTCCCCTCCTCCTTAATGCTGCTCTACAGTTTCCCCCGCCAATAAAGACCTTTCATACAAGCCTTGGTGTTCTGTGAGGTTTATGCTGGTCGAGTGCCCCCCTTTCAGGGCCCACCAAACAACAATGACAGCTGCAACTAAAAAATAGCTGGGTGTTATGGTGGGCACCTGTAGTCCCAGCTACTTGGGAGGCAGAGGCAGGAGAATCGCTTGAGCCCAGGAATTAGAGGTTGCTGTGAGCTGTGACGCCACTGCACTCTACACAGGGCGACAGCTTGAGGCTCTGTGGATATACATGGAAAGTTTCTAGAAAAGCACGTAACACTGTATTAACAGCTATTACAACTAGGGTGAGTGGTAGTGGATTATTAGAAGCTTCTGTTTTCAATTTTTACCCTTTTTAACCTCTAAATTTATTATCATGAGATTTGTATCCCTTCATTTTTTCTTTTTTAGACAGTCTTATTCTGTTTTCCTGGATAGAGTGTCATAGCATCATAGCTCACAGCAATCTCGGATTCTTGGGCTTGAGCAATGCTCTTGCCTCAGACTCCCAAGTAGCTGGGACTACAGGTTCCACCACAATGCCTGGCTAGTTTTTCTATTTTCAGTAGACAGGGTCTCACTCTTGCTCAAGCTGGTCTCAAACTCCTGAGCTCAAGCAATCTGCGTCCCTCGGCCTCCCAGAGTGCTAGGAGTATGGGTGTGAGCCACTATGCCTTTTTTTTTTTTTAGAAAGACAGAGTCGCACTTTATTACTTCAGTAGAGTGCTGTGGACTCACACAGCTCACAGCAACCTCCAACTCCTGGGCTTAGGTGATTCTCTTACCTCAGCGGCCCAAGTAGCTGAGACTACAGATGCCCGCCACAATGCCCAGCTATTTTTGTTGTTGTTGTTGCAATTTGGCCCGGGGCCAGGTTTGAACCTGCCACCCTCGGTATATGGGGTGATGCCCTACCCACTGAGCCACAGGCGCCGCCCGCCACTGTGCCTTTTGAAAAGTCTCTGGGCGGCACCTATGGCTCAAAGGAGTAGGGCGCCAGCCCCATATACCGGAGGTGGTGGGTTCAGACCCAGCCCCAGCCAAAAACTGCAAAAAAAAAGTCTCTTCCTCCAGGCAGCCTTCTCTGACTTTTATTATAGGTTAGAGCCCCATGGTATCCTCATTTGTAACATTCAGCACCTTTGGAATGGCCTGCCCATTGACTTGTCCACCCTGCCACCTCCTACACCCACCCTGCTTTACCTCTGCTCCAAGAACTAGAAAAGTTTTTTGCATAACTATTGAATGTATTCTTCCACCTTTCAGTAAGTTTCCTCCTGATCAGCTTTGAATTGTCCAGAGAAAAGAGAGAACAGCTCAGCCTCCCCCGTGTGTGCTGCCCAGGCCTGGCTCACAGTGTTCCTGCTAATTCCCTGCCCAAAGCAGGGTGAAATGCCCTCTTTCTTGTTCTAGAGCAGCAGTTCTCAACCTGTGGGTTGCAACCCATTCGGGGATCAAATGACCCTTTCACAGGGGTTGCCTAAGACCGTCTTGCATATCAGATATTTGCATTATGATTCAGAACAGTAGCAAAATTACAGTTATGAAGTAGCAACGAAAATAATTTTATGGTTGGGAGTCACCACAACATGAGGACCAGTATTAAAGGGTCATGGCATTGGGAAGGTTGAGAACCACAAGAGAAGTATAAGAGCAGCATCTTCCACCCTCTTCACTCCCTAGCAGTGTCCCTAAGAAACACCAAAAACATGCCTGAGACCACGACAACCTGTGAGAGATGTGAGCAGGTGGCAGAGCCAATTACTGGAACAGTCCAGTGCCTGCTGGCTGACCTTGGCAGCAGCAGCTTCCTTTCCATCTTCTTTTTCTTTCTAGCAGCTAGGGAAGGAGGGAATGAAGGCCTAATTTCTTTCACCTTGAGAAAAATCTGCTGCTGACCATTTGTGGAGAGAATCACTCAGTCATACAGCAGGGGTTCGCAATTAAATCAGATCAGGATGGCTGACGATTTCCCAGAGGCTCCCTGACTAATGACCAAGGGGAAGAGAGGACCGGCCTAGCACCCCTCCTTAATCTGCCCTACAGTCACACAGTGTTAGCAGAGCTCCCGCTCTTATTTCCGCCCAGAACCCCACAGGGAATGCTCCTTGCCTGCTCCCTCCCCATCAGGGCTGTTAGGACTAAGATCAGGCCTCCACTAGGTCTTGCCCAGGCCTCAACTAAGGTTGCTGGGAAAGCACTAAATCTCTTCTCACAGGCCACCTGCTGCCAGGTAGATGCCTCTGCCAATCCAGCCAGTCTTTCCCCACCAAGTATGGACAGAGAAAGTGATGCCAGCCATTGGAACCATGAAGAAAAGACATCAGCCAGGCACAAGTGCCTGCATCTGCCCATGAACTTCTAACAGGGTAGTGAATGAACTCTCATGCTTTCTCCATCTCTAATGAAAAACATGTTCAAGTGCACACCTTGTCCCCAACTCTCAGGACAAAGGAAGCAGGCCAGTCTTGAGTGATACTCATGCTATACCATCTACCACCAGAAGCTCAGGATTGAAGACGGGGCGAGGGGTCTCATACCTGTAATCCTAGCACTCTGGGAGGCTGAGGCCAGTGGATTGCTTGAGCTCAGGAGTTTGAGACCACTCTGAGCAAAAGCAAGACCCCATCTCTAAAAATAGCCAGGTGTTGTGGCAGGCACCTGTAGTCCCAGCTACTTGGGAGGCTAGGACAAGAAGATCACTTGAACTCAAGAGTTTGAGGTTGCTGGGCGGTGCCTGTGATTCAAGGAGTAGGGCACCGACCCCATATACCGTGGGTGGCAGGTTCAAATCCAGCCACGGCCAAAAGAAAGAAAAGAGTTTGAGGTTGCTGTGAGCTATGATGATGCCATGGCACTCTACCCAGGACAACAGAGTGAGACTCTGTCTCAGAAAAAAAAAAGAGAATCACCCTGGGTACTGATAAAACTTCACAATGCTAGCTGGTCACCTATGGATCCTTTAAGAAATTTTGGGCAGGCTCAGCGCCTATAGCTTAGCGGCTAGGGCACCAGCCACATACACCGGAGCTGGCAGGTTCGAATCTGGCCAGGGCCTACCAAACAACAATGACAACTACAACAGAAAAATAGCTGGGCATTGTGGCAGGCGCCTACAGTCCCAGCTACTTGGGAGGGTGAGGCAAGAGAATTGCTTAAGCCCAAGAGTTTGAGGTTGATATGAGCTGTGATGCCATAGCACTCTAATGAAGGGACATAGTGAGACTCTGTCTCAAAAAAAAAAAAAAATGGGCGGTGCCTGTGGCTCAGTGGGTAGGGAGCCAGCACCATATACCGAGGGTACTGCAATAACAACAACAACAAAAAATAGCTGGGAGTTGTGGCGGGCACCTGTAGTCCCAGCTATTCTAGAGGCTAAGGCAAGAGAATCACCTAAGCCCAGGAGTTAGAGGTTGCTGTGAGCTATGATTAGGCCATGTCACTCTACCCAGGATGACAGAATGAGACTCCGTCTCAAAAAAAAAAAAAAAAAAAAAGAAAGAAAATCACCTAGGGAGCATGTGACACTGACTTTATATGATTAATGGCTGATAAAGCTTCACAACATTAGCTGGTCACCTACCGAATCCTTTACGAAATTCTGAGGTCTGGGGGACAGTGGCTAATGCCTGTAATCCAATCCAGTTGTCACTAGGGCCCAAGCATGCAAAAGGTGCTCAGGAAATATCAGCTGCCTTTGGTACAGAATCACCACCCTCTTTCCAGTATCGTTCATCTTTTTCATTTGGCAGTTTTTACAGGGAGATGAAAGTCTGCTCAAAGTGATTTAGTTTGATGAAGCATATCGATTTTCTCAAAGCCAGTGCTCTCCATCTCTTTCCTGTCCTTATTCTTTCTGTCATCTCTACTATTTGTCCCTGGTGGCCACTTCTGACTCTTTTGAGACTTTCTCCTCCTTGGTTTTCTCGACTCTGATCCCCTGATATTTGCCTCTCTCTCTCACCTTTACCCTTCCCAGGTTCTTCTTCATCCTCCCTGGCTTATTCCACTATCCTTTGACCCTCCACATTCTACCTGCTCTTTCCAGAAAAAGACGACACAGTCACCAAAACCAAGCTCAGTCTGTTCTTCTTTTTTTCTTTTAGACCGAGTCTCACTCAGTTGCACTGGGTAGTGTGCTATGGCATCATAGCTCACAGCAACCTCAAACTCTAGGGATCAAGCGATCCTCTTGCCTCATCCTCCCAAACAGCTAGGACTATAGGTTCCCACCAAAATATCCAGCTAGTTTTTGTTTTTGTTTTGTTTTTTCCTACTTGTAGAGACAGTGTCTCCCTTTGCTCAGGCTGTTTTTGAACTCCTGAGCTCAGGCAATCCACTGGCCTCTGGCAATCCACTGGCAATCCACTGGCAATTCACTGGGCTCAGGCAATCCACTGGTCATTCCTCCCAGAATGCTAGGATTACAGGCGTGAGGCATTGCACCTGGTCCCTTCCTCCTAATCTTCTAGGCATTATTATTTTCTTGGCCTCCCAGACAACAAGTCCCAGATTCTTCTTTTTTTTTTCCTTTGTCTCTCAAATTCCAGATTCTTGTCCTTTTTTTTCTCCCCTCTCTTTCTGAATCTAGTCAATTGCCACACACCTCTGTTTTTCCTTCAAAACATGTCTCATACCCATCTCCTCCTTTTCCATATCCCCCCTCCCCGCCACTCTAGAATAGTATTAACTCAGGTTTGATCTAGTTTAAATGGCTAGTTCCCATCCATCCTGAATATTACAGCCTTCCAAAAAAAAAATCACTTTAAGTTCACTAGATACTGTCCTTCTACCACCTTCCTCCCATCACGACTTAAAATACTATTAAGCCTTTTTCCTTCCTCCAGTATATTCAAGGGCATTTGAGGACTTGCATATCTGATTTTCCAGAATTGACTTCTCATCAGGCCCCAATCTAGATTTTCCATTCCATACATAACACATCCACATCTATCTCCTCTCCTTTATATTTGTAGCCTCCTCTGCTTAGAGTGCCCTCTCTCCATTTCCTCTGCTAGTCAAATTTCATCTATCCTTCAAGGTCTGGCTTAAAATGTAACTTCTGTGGCCAAATCTGGTGGCTCATACCTATAATCCCAGCCCTTTGGGAGACCAAGACAACTAAAACAGTAGAATCACTTGAAGCCGAAAGTTTGAGACCAACCTGGGCAACAGAACCAGACCCTATCTCTACAAAAGTTTAAGAAAAAAATTAGCCAGGCGTGGTAGCACATGCATGTAGTCTCAGCTACTCAGAGGCTGAGGCAGGAAGATAACTTGAATCCAGGAGTTTGAACTGTGCTGAGCTATGATGGCACCACTGCACCCCCATCTAGGTGATAGGAGATCCCAAGACTCTATATCTAAAAAACAAAGAAACAAACTCAACTCTTTCCTGACCTCTCCAGTTGACAGTGATCACTTCCTCTGAGCTACTTGGACGATGTGTGTGGTAGGAGGGTGATGAAGAGCTGACTCCCTGGGGTGGCATTCCTGCCTATGCCTTCAACTTATACCTGAAAGCAGAGATGGTATCTCCCACATCCTCCTAGATAATGCGGCATTGTGGTTTGGAATTGAACATACTCGTGTGCAAATCCTAATCTGTCACTTTCCCACTGGTTACAAAGCCTTGGCAAGCTACCCAACCTCTCTCCAAGTCTCAGTTCCCTCATCTGAAAAATAGGCTCATTAAGGCCTCACAGAGTTGTGAAGATTAAGTGATAATGAATGCAAAGAGCCTTGCACAGTGCCTGACACACCACCCACATTTAATCAAAGGTAGAAATTATTATAGTTCCTGGCACCCTGCAGTCTCATCATTATTTATGTAGCTCTGTTCATTTGCATAGCCAAATAGTAATTTATAGAGACTGTGATATTTCATATAGGTGTATCTGTTTCCAAAACAGCTCTCTTTTTCCCAACTTTCCATTTTTATAAATGGCACCACTGTTCCAAGGCTCTCAGGCTCAAACTTTGGCAATGTACTCATCTTTTTCTGCTCTTTCCTGGGCCAAAACCGTTGGCGCTTAACCATGAGCTGTCTCTAACTGTTCTGAGAATGTCTTAATTCCCCTTGGGACTGTAAATGCTTTGAGACAAGGAACTATTACTTATACTGCCTTGGTATCTATTACACTGGCATAGAGCAGAGACTTGATACATATTTGTTTTTCAAAAAAAGTCTGTCAACAAATAAATTTACAATGGTAGGTATGAGGGAGGCATGGTACCAAACTGGAAAAAAAAGGACAAGATATTCTATGATTTTTTTTTTTTTTTCAGTGTTTGGCTGGGGCTGGGTTTGAAACCGACACCTCTAGCATATGGGGCCGGTGCCCTACTCCTCTGAGCCACAGGCGCCACCTATGATTGTTTTATTGTCTCTTCTTTCTCTTTTTCATGAATTCCCCCTTACTCTTTTTTTTTTTTTTTTTTGAGACAGAGCCTCAAGCTGTCACCCTGGATAGAGTGTATTACAGCTCACAGCAACCTCCAATTCCTGGGCTCAAGTGAGTCTCCTGCCTCCTCCTCCCAAGTAGCTGGGACTACAGGCGCACGCCACAACACCTGGCCATTTTGGTTGCAGCCGTCATTGTTGTTTGGCGGGCCAGGCTGGATTCGAACCCGTCAGCTCAGGTGTACGTGGCTGGCGCCTTAGCCCGTTGAGCCACAGGCGCTGAGTCCCCTTACTCATTTTTTGAGGCCCAAATCAATATCCTCCCCACTGAGGTCTGCACAAGTATTAGTTTCTCTCTTTTTTCCATTTCTACTAAATATTTAATTGCATAGAGACTTTACCAAATTTTTCTTAAATTACAAGTTGGAAAGAATTTAAATAATGTAGAAATATGTAAAGTGATGATAAAATTTTGTCACTTATCCCCATTTCTCAAAGGTAACAACTGGGAATGCTCTTGTAAGTTTCCATCCAGATCCCTTTTCTGTTACACGAGGAATTACTATCCTATACTAAGACAAAATATGAAAATAATCTTTTTAAAGTAATTGTGTTTATCTTAGATTGTATGTGCCCCAAGACAGCCATTTGCAGGGTGGGAGTGGGACTAAAATAAATCCAAGATGTGAAATAAATGAGTAAACTTCAAATCTGTTCCATAGTATTTTAATAACTCTACTAAAGAGTACTTACCACATCGCGCAGCTTGTGTACACATCTGTACAAGCTAGTACAGTAGGCAGCAACTGACATGAATTCTTACATTCCCAATACCTAATTTGCACATAATAAGTACTCAGTTCATGTTTGGTAAAGAATGACTTAAGACCAGGCAAGTGTAATCCCAGCATTCTGGGAGACCAACACAGGAGGATCACTTAAACTCAGGAGTTTGAGACAGTCTAAGCAAGAGCAAGACCCTGTCTCTACTAAAAATAGAAAAAAATAGCCAGGCATGGTGGCAGGTACCTCCATGTAGTCCCAGCTATTGGGGAGGCTGAGGCAGGAGGAGCTCTTGAACCCAAGAGTTTGAGGTTGCTGTGAGCCAGGCTGATGTCCCCGCAATTTAGCCTGGGCAACAAAGTGAGACTCTGCCTCAAAGAGAGAGAGAGAGAGAGAATGACTGAATTTTCATCTCCTATACTTCTTCTTTTTTTTTGGTAGAAACAGAGTCTTACTCTATCGCCCTCAGTAGAGTGTCCAGCAGTCACACAGCTCGCAGCAACTCCAAATGCTGGGCTTAGGCGATTCTCTTGCCTCAGCCTCCGGAGTCGCTGGGACTACAGGCGCCCGCCACAACGCCCGGCTATTTTTGTGTTGCAATTTGGCCGGGGCCAGGATTGAACCTGCCACCCTCTGTATACAGGGCCAGCGCCATACCCACTGAGCCACAGGCGCTGCCCTTATCTCCTATACTTCTTAATATGTCTTATGGCTTTATTAATTTATTTTTACTAATAAACTCAGATTTATTTCAAGAATTTTGCAACTTGCCTTAAACCAGCGGTTCTCAACCTTCCTAATGCCGCAAGCCTTTAATACAGTTCCTGTAGGTCACCACCCACAGGTTGAGAACCACTGCTTTATAAACGATCCATCTATCAGTCAGTGTCTCAGAAGGAAACTGAACTAAAGGCAGCTAATTCAGGAAGAGAGTATTCAACAGGTCTGAGCAGGGGTAAGGGACCCAAATGGAAAGGTAGGTAGAGAGATGCTAGCAATAGAAGGAAACTACTACCATGTCTGTCCGTAAAGGGGAGGAAATGAAGTTTCTCGAATGCAGTGAGAGCCTCAAGCTATGGTAGAGGGGCTGCTAATAGGAAATTTTCTTTCTTTTTTTTTAATAGAGCCTCCACTCTGTCTCCCTGGGTAGAGTGCCGTGGCTTCATCTTAGCTCACAGCAACCTCAAACTCCTGGGCTTGAGCAATCCTCTTGCCTCAGCCTCCTGAGTACCTGGAACTATAGGTGCCCATCACAATGTCTATTTTTTTCTATTTTGAGTAGAGACCAGGTCAGGAGGAGGGGTGTTGTCTCACTCTTGCTCAGGCTGGTCTCAAACTCCTGAGCTGAAGCAATTCACCTGCCTTAGCTTCCCGGAGTACCAGGATTACAGGTGGGAGCACCCAAACTTCACTTTCAGAAAGTATTAAAATGCAGCTCATAACAGGGGAAAACCCCAACTTCTCCTTCATGCTACCCTCCCAGTGTCTCCCACTGGCCAAACCCAGCTGAGCAGTGGCCCATGTGATGTAGTCCATGAAGGTTATCTTCTTGGGATGTGGGTAAACAAGGGCAGAGCATGAGCACGGAGGCACAAAGTCCATCAGTCACCAACCACATCACTCCCAAGTAATAGCCAGTCGGTATTCTTCCATCAGGAATCTAAATTGCAGCATTAGCCACCAACGATGTTTTTCATATTAGACAGAATGGAAATTGGAGAGAAAGAGAAAATAACCAATGAATAGTAGATACACATATCCACAGTAGCTACAGACCTTGCCTCAGTAAAGGCTAAGCTGGTCCAAAGAGCTGGCTTCTTCCACCATCTATGTTCCCCTTCCCCTCTGCCAACATGTGGGCTAGGGGAAATTCTTTGCTTGGTGGTTGATACAAATCTTCATTTCCTCGGGCAAGAGTTCAAAACCAAACTAAGCAAAAGTGAGATCCCATCTCTATTAAAATAGAAAAAAACGGGGCAGCACCTGTGGCTCATCGAGTAGGGTGCCAGTCCCATATACCGAAGGTAGCGGGTTCAAACCTGGCCTCAGCCAAACTGCAAAACAGAAAAATAGCCGGGCGTTGTGGCGGGCACCTACTGGTGGGGGGGGGGGGGACGGCTGAGGCAAGAGAATCGTCTAAGCCCAGGAGTTGGAGGTTGCTGTGAGCTGTGTGATGTCACGGCACTCTACCAAGGGCGATAAAGTGAGACTCTTGTCTCTTAAAAAAAAAAAATAGAAAAAATTAGTCATGTTGGGTGCCTGCTACCCCCAACTACTCCCAACTACTCAAGAGGCTAAGGCAAGAAGAGCACTTGAGCCGGAGAGTTTGAGGTTGCTATGAGTTATAATGATGCCACGACACTCTACCCAGAAAGACAGAGTGAGATTCTTTTTCTTTTTTTTCCTTTTGAGACAGAGTCATAGCTCACAGCAACCTCCAACTCTTGGGCTCAACCGATTCTCTTGCCTCAGCCTCCCAAGTAGCTGGGACTACAGGGGCCTACAATGCCTGGCTATTTTTAGAGACTGGGTCTCTCTCTGGCTCAGGCTGATCTCAAACCTGTGAGTTCAGGCAATTCATCTGCCTCAGCCTCCCAGAGTGCAAGGATTACAGGTGTGAACTACCCGCCCTGCTAGAGTGAGACTCTTTCTCAAAAAACAAAACAAAACAAAACAAAGACCACTTCATTTCCACAGGATCCAAGCCATTAGTGGTCCTATCTTTCTTGCTTTGCTATAGTTTTACACTGATAGTTATTAGGCATGGGAATAAATACTAAGAGATACCCTAGAGAATCCACTGGAAACTGTCATATTTCTTGCCCCCACTGGTAGCAACAACCTAATTTCCACTTGATAGTCAGGATTAATCATCCCAGCCCATATTGCAAACTCCCTTTCTGCCTTTGGCTTAATAGGATGAAGAGCCCAAAATGACCAGGAGGAAGTTTTGGCTTCCAAATTAATAGAAACATACTTCTCATTAATCAGCTCAAGAAGAAAACACACACACACAAATTAACTGAAGCAGTTTAATGTCTGTGTTCCCTGGATGAAGCATTCTTCCCTTGGGAAATAGGACTTCCAAATCTACTGAACCTAAAGTTGCAGAGACAAAAAGCAAAAAGTCTATGAGTGAAGTACTAAGTATAAATATGAGAAGAATCACTCCCACTTCCAACCTGCACCCTTGTATTTTGCCCATGTAAAAGAGGGCACCTTTACATTGGTGACTTGTTTAAAGCATATACCACATTCTTCGACAAAAACGTCACTTTTGCAGGTGACTGCCTCCTAATAGCATTTCCAGGAATTAGCTGGAATTAGCTTACTAAGCTATTTCTTTTTCTTTTCTTTTTTTTCTTTTTTTTTTTTTTTTGCAGTTTTTGGCCAGGGCAGGGCTTGAACCCACCACCTTTGGCACATGGGGCTGGCGCCTTACTCCTTTGAGCCACAAAATTTGCCCTATTTCTTTTTCTTTCTTTCTTTTTTTTTTTTTTTGAGACAGAGTCTCACTTTGTTGCCCTTGGTAGAGTGCCATGCGTCATAGCTCACGGCAACCTCAAATTCCTGGGTTCAAGTGATCATCCTGCCTCAGTCTCCCAAATAGCTGGGACTACAGGTGCCCACCACAAAGCCTGGCTATGTTTTTAGAGACTGGGTCTTGCTCTTACTCAGGCTGGTCTCGAACTCCTGAGCTCAAGCAATCCACCTGACTCAGCCTTCCAAAGTGCTGGAATTACAGGCATGAACCACTGCACCCAGCCTTTACTAAGCTGTTTATGTATTTACTTATTTTCTTTTTTGAGACATAGAGTCTCACTGTGTCGCCCTGGATAGAGTGCTATGGCATCACAGCTCACAGCAACCACAAACTCTTGGGCTTAAGCAATTCTCTTGCCTCAGCCTCCCAAGTAGCTGGGAGTACAGGTGCCCGCCACAACACCTGGCTATTTTTAGTTTTGGTTGGAGTTGTCATTGTTGTTTGGCAGGCCTGGGCTGGATTCGAACCCACCAACGGTGTATGTGTCTGGTTCCCTAGCTGCTGAGCTACAGGCGCCGAGCCTATTAAGCTATTGCTATGCCATCCAAAGTTTTCCTTACAGTGTAACATCTAAATTGGATTTCTTTTTTTTTTTTTTTTCTGAGACAGGGTCTTACTCTTTTACCTGGCCGAGTATAGTGGCATCATAATCGTTCACTGCAACCTCAAGTTTCTGGGCTCAAGTGATCCTTCTGCCTCAGCCCACTGAGTAGCAGGACCACCATCCTGGGTTAATTTTTCTATATTTTTGTAGAGATCGAGGTCTCCATATTGCTCAGACTGTTCTTGAACTTCTGACCTCATGCAATCCTCCCTCCCTTGCCTCCCAGAATGCAAGAATTACATGCAGGCCCCATTGTATCCTGCCTTGAGTTGGATATTTTTTCCCCCAAGAACAGGTTTAATGAATAAACTAGCCCAGGCATAGCCTGAGATAGCATGTGCCTAGTTGAAAAACAAAATTTTTTTAGAGACAGAGTCTCACTATGTTGCCCTTGGTAGATTGCTGTGGCGTCACAGCTCACAGCAACCTCAAATTCTTGGGCTTAAGTGATTCTCTTGCCTCAGCCTCCCAAGTAGCTGGGACTACAGGCGCCCACCACAATGCCCGGCTATGTTTTGGTTGCATTTGTCATTGTTGTTTAGCTGGCCTGGGCCGGGCTCGAGCCCACCAGCCTGGGTGTATGTGGCTGGCGCCCTACTCACTGAGCCATGGACACCAAGCCCTGTTAGGT
>CAUYON010199436.1:0-23407 GCA_963573935.1 Arctocebus calabarensis
ATTACTCTCTCCCTATATTCTTGTGTTATAGTTGGGTTATACCATTCATACGACAGCTATAAATTAGCTTCATAGTAGGGCTGAGTACATTGGATACTTTTTCTTCCATTCTTGAGATACTTTGCTAAGAAGAATATAGGGGGGCCACCCTGAAGGTTCCTGTGCTGGTGTCCTGGGGCTCCCTGGGTCTGTGTCCCTGATGCTGCAGATGTGAGCCCTGTAGGCTGGGCAGGGCAGCAAGGCAGCATTCCCACCCACATCCTGGACGTGTCCTGGGCTTCACTGCTAAAGTGGGAGGCAGCAGTGTGTTCTCTGCACCAGTCAAGCTCTCTGTCTCTGAGACTATTGAGGGCCTGCCCTTTTAAACCCTCTGACCATGGGGTGGGGGATGGTTTATCTGACTATTTTACAAATGAATTACTTAAGGGAGGGAGAATCACAGTACTCAAGCCCTGAGTCAGGGACTTGAGTCTCAAACCCTGACTAAGGGATTTGGGGTTATGGTTCTAGTTGTCACCTTTTCCTTAACCCACCTGAGTCAGGATGAGTCATATCTTTGAAAATCTGACTTTTCAGAATTTTTTTTTTTACATGAATCTGGTGCCTATGCGAGAGTTGATGTAAGTCTTACAGAATCTGTTTCTCCCACTCAGAGGAAAAGACCAATCAGCTTCACATCAATTCTACCAAATTTTAGAACAGATGGTTTTCTGAGCACTTAGATAAAAATGCGGTAATGGCCAGAGGGTGAGCACAGCTCGCCTAAGAACCACGCGTGCCACGTGAACCTTGGTTCTTCTTCCCTGTGGTCATTCCACTGAGAGGTCAGGGAAGGACAGAGAAGGGTGGTTGGCCTTGTCCCTGCGAGCTGCCGTTCCCTTCCCTGGCACTCCAGGTGCCCACTGTGCCGGGATGTGTCCACGGTTTTTGTGGAAGCCGGCACAATGCTTGGTATTTCTTGTTAGGCTTTGATTTTGCTCATGGCAGTTGCTTCCTGGGCAAGAAAGATGATTCTTTCTGTGATGTTTAAAGTCCTTGGCTTATTTCATTTCCAAGGTGGCTGGTGTTTGGAAGACATGCCTCTTGGAATCAGTCTCTGTCTCCAGGTGGGACAACGACGGATGTGATCAGAGATCAGTGCTCTCCCTACCTTGATGGGGAATACAGGGATTTAGGAGGTAACAAAGGGAGGAGGAAAGATCTAGTGTGGTTATTCAGAGAGCTGGGATATTGTTCCAGAGAAAAGCGTTGCAGAAATTAAACCAGGTTTTGAAAGATGGGGCTCAAAGACAAGGAAAGAATGGATTTGTTTTTAACGATTTCAAGTAGAATTGAGGCTGTTCCTGCAATTGTTGGAAATAAAATTGGTTAGAAAATGATGTCAGCAGAGAGTGGGAACTGTGAACCAGGAAAATAAATGAGCTCTGAAATCACCTTCTATTTTATAAATATTGTTTCTAGAGCTGAGAAAATTGAGACAGATTATTCCTTTTTCTCTCTCCCAAGCTATGGGTGGAAGAAGCCCTGAGTATCCCATTTGGACCTTGTGAGGAGCGTCTCATCTTGTCCTGGCGCGCTAAGTAGCTTTGTCTGCATTTAGACACACTCCATTTCCCTTTCAAGGACCACTATCAGCAGCAGCCAATTACAAACACACCTCATAACACATTATTGAGACACACTGCACGCAAATAAGCTGGAGAGACGTTTAATGATTGTACCACATTGTGTCCATTACAATCTGTCCACACTGCCATAGGATGGAGGGGCCGGTTTCTGTGTGTCTCTGTGTGTGTGTGTGTTCATGTGTATTTCATGTTCACCGTGTCCTAATTAGCTATCATTTGAGCCAAGCCAGTTTATACTTTCAAGGAAGGAAAAGGAGCGTCGTTTCATATTCTGACAGGATCCTTTTAAGCTGGGACTCCTTATCTTTGGTTCTCTAGAAGTATCAGTGCTATTAGCAGCTGAATTCATCTGAGAACAAGGGATGATGCATTTTCCAACTCAATGGGTGGCTTCTTTCTGTTATCTGTTTCTTGCGGAGAGGCGAGAGGTGGGCAGTTTAGAGAAATGTTACATAGGCAGTCACTTCCTCCACTCCCTCATCTGCTGGCTTGGTTTTGCACTCAGAATTTGTTGAATTTTATTTTCTCTGTCATTTCCCATGCTATTGGTCTTGAAGGAATGGCTGCATTTTGCCATAGTAACAGCTGTGTCCCAGGCCCAGGTGAAGTGGTGGTATATTCACCAGGCACGAGGCCTTCTGTTATGGTGTTAGGACTGTGGAATAGGGGGATGGGATGACAGCTAGGCCCAGAGGAGTGAGCCAGAATCCTCACTGGCTGAGATTGGGAATGTCTGGGATTATTAGATCCACTTGCTGTGTCGTAGTTGATGCTGAGACTGGGGAGGGAAGGTCATTTCCCCAAGAGTATTTGCTCGTGGATGGTAGAACCTGTTCTCTCGATCCTACGTCCAAACTCTTGCAGTCTGCCTGTTCAAGCTTTGCTGTGTTCACCTCAGTAAAATGCAGAGCTCAGGAGGGAGCAGGAGCTGCCGACAGGAATTCTGGGTGCCCGCTGGACCCTCCAGCCACGACAGCCATTACAGAGCATGCACATGATTAATGCTTGTGTAGTTCTCATCCCCAAGGGCACTGTTTCCGTGCCGCAGAGGCTTCCAAAACAGAGCATATGATTTCAAAGGATTATTTTATCAAAGGGTTGTTTTTATCCTCATTCTTTTGGAACAACTGAATGCCCAATGCACCTACCAGTATTGCCTTTCTTGCCTTTTGCTCTTGTACTTCTGGGATTTCCTTGAAGAAGTAGCAGGAAGAAGAGAGAACAAATCCTTGTGTTTGCCTTCAAATCAGCCAGAAATGTTTTCGGCCTGATGGAAAACTGGGTTAGGTCTTCTGGAACCTGCTTGTGTAGTTGAGCGGGTGACGTGTCCAGCCTCCCTAACTTGGAAAAACTTACTGTTCACACTTCATTCATATGTTGCTTAGTCCTTGGCAAGTGAATTGCTTTTGAAGAATTTATATTCCCATCTGCCACTTCCACTAGTAAGAGCAATATTTGTGACTGATGTCGTGATGGTGGAGTCCTGGGGTCCTGGGGATTTGACATTTCCCATCTGAAGCCTGACACGTCAGGGTTCATATGGGGTCAGAGGCAGGAGTCTGGGCTTGGTATTTTCTGAATCACAAGGCCTGGCGGAGGGGACCTATGTTTGCTCACAGCCAGGCAGATGGTGCCAAGGAGTGGCATGTTCCTACTGCTACTTTTGCAGCCAGCAAGAGAAGAAACGAGACAGGGCAGCTAGCAAATTGGTATTTTGAAGAATCTGCTATGTCTTTGAGTGTGAGTGCGTGTGTTGTGGGGGAGGCGAGGAGAGTCTAAAGTGTGGGGTGAGAGTGTGGTCCAGCTGTTTCCTGGCTGGTGGTCTGGAAAGGGATCACAAAGAGCAGGCCTGCAGCCCTGGGGGAGGCTAAGAGAGCCACAGGATGGGAGGCGTGAAGATCAGCACCGTGGACAGCACCATGCTGCTGAGGAGACCCACCGGAGAGATGTCCGCCTTGCTAATCTGCAGAAGGCACTATGAGAAGGACACCCCCAGCCCATTCTGTTCATGGACAGACTGAGGCCCAAGAGTCAGCTCATTCCAGATGTCACATGAGTCGGTAGAAGAGGAAGACAGGACCCCCATTGTAATGTGGCTATTTGTATAACCTCTTTCAATTTCTTCTCCTGGACACTGTTACAACAGCAATAAGGAGAGAAATGAAAATCCCATAAATGTCCTTTTCAGTGGAATTAGGGGATCGATATAATCTGTGGAATCTGAAATGTGGTCAAGGGCTGCCCTGAGCAGTGGTGTTTGGGAGAGGCCATGAGGGGGGAGTGAAGAGGTTTAAGAAAGTGGCAGATGGGCCAGAGAGCAGGTGGCAGAGGGTGCCAGCAAAATTCACATCCTAAAGAGCCACAGCTATATTCCTTATTTGCAATCAATGTAAGTAAAGACTGAGGTGAGCAGAAGTGAAGGAAGGTACATCTGGGTCTGCTGGGATTCAGAGACAGAGAAGAGGTGCGTGTATATAATACAAAGGATCATCCAGAGGAGACCTATTTGCAAGAAGTAAAGTCTGGCAGCAGAAAAAGCGTCCTCTCTCCTTCCTTTCCATTCTTCTTTCCTAACATGTTTGTTGAGAGATAACATATGTACATACAAGAAAGCCCACAAATATTTTTTAGTTTGACAAACCTTCGAACAACCACCAGGCAGATCGAGATACAGAATGTTTTCGGTGCCCTGAAGTCTCCCTTTGCCTCCTTCCTGTCGTTAGCCCTTCTCCACAAAGAAATTTTATTTTAGTAAGGAAAGTCTACCCTGGTCCCTCCTCCCATCCTGCAAAGAAGTGGTCTAAGTCAGTCCATATCATACAATAATAAGCAATAAAAAGGAATTTGCTGTCACCACTAGAGTAGAAGCAATGATGTTAGAGAGAAAATGTCACCGAGAGCCATGAAAATTGTCCCCAAATAAGGACTATTCCCAGGAAAATATTCTTAGGGAGCAGAGGAAAATTATAATCAAGTATTTCACAGCAAATTTAAAGAACTCAATGAAGCAATCGCTTTTAGGAAGAAAGACCTATGAAGCAGAAACTCGCATTCTGGAAAGGATGACAAGATGGCAAGAGGTGGTGAAACGTGAGCTGGCAGAACTTAAGGAGGCGATAAGAGAAAAAAGGCAAATTTGTCTTAGAAGTGCAGTTGGAAGGATCTCAAGGGAAAGTAGTCACCGTGGAAATGCAGTGTGGAATGTAGACAGGTGAATAAATGCAACTGGAATAGGGAAACATTAATGAAGATTAGGGAGAAAACGATTGATAGAGAAGACAGGCACTGGAGATCCAACATACACATAATTCTAGTCCCTGAAGGAAAACAAAATAATGCAACAGACATTTAAAATATTAATTAGGAAGGCTTTCGTGACATAAAAGGAGATTTAAATCTAAATGTTGAGACAGCAAAAATTTGGGTGTCAGGGAAAATTTCTCAGGACAGTTCATGCTAAGACATAGCCTTGGAAAGATTTAGACACTAAAGATAGGGAATAATCCTCCCACCCTCGTTGAAGAAGTGTGGAGGTGGCAGGCAGGGGCAGGGCTGGTATCGTTGGAAGATTGGTTACGGGGGCAACCAAGTTAATTTACTGAGCAAGTAAATAAATAGATGGAGGATAATAGGAACCATGTTTTTCACTGTTTGAAAAGAGATTTATAAACATGGAAAGGGGGAAGGAGGAAAAGAATGTAGTGTGCTGGATTGGAATTAATTATATCAGTACACAGGTGGAAACATCGGTATATAAATAGACACACGTGTGCACACACACACACATTTCTTAGCTCTTTTTACTGAGATGGTCTGGAAGCAATGGAACTCCAGTAGCATCCTGGAATAGTTAGATACTAATTTCTAAGTAGTATCCTTCACTAAAATTTGCCAGGGTGCTTCAGAGAAATGGCTGATTTAAGGGATAGAGCAGAAAAAGTATAAAGTGGACCTAAAATTTCCTGTTATGCCAGAAAGTCAGGAAATGCATAAGAAAAGATGGGGAGGTGTCAAAAGGACATAGAAGGAAGCTTGAAGGAGTTTCCACTGGCCAAACTTTAATATGAATATTAAAGTAAATAATAAGAATATTAGATTACAACCTATTGAAGAAAATAGGAATCCATGAATCCATATTGTTATAAATGAATGAATGAAAATATAGATAAATAGAAAAGTAAGTAAATAAGAAAGAGGAGGAGAAGGGGGAATCCTACTTACGATAGAATGCTAAATGTTAGCTACAGAGACAGTGATGGACATGGATACTCACCACTGGGCCGTCACTGGGGTAATTCATTTGGACAGGTAGTCACTGCCAAAGGATGCTGTCTTATGGGTGATAGTTGTGTCACAAATAGTATAGTGACACAATATTAGAAAAGCTTCACACGAAATTGTAATCAAATAAAATGGAAACATAGTGAATTGTCAGAGGCAAAATTTGGTAGACACCAACTTGACCAGATGGTCAAGGTTAATGTTGCTAGTGGTGGAATGGGTTGACCTAGTGTGCGTCTAGACATGAGACTCTGAGAAGAGGAAAGCATTATTTCTGTTGCATTTCTGCCAAGAATGAGCAAACATCAGATGGACGCAGGCCACCCAGGAGCCAGAGGCTTGTAGTCTTTGAGACTTTGAAGGATTTGAGAAAGAGAGAAAGACTGAGGAGCTCTTCCAGATTGGATGAGACTAATGAGACATAACAACTAAATACAACACATAGTGGTGGAGAGGACCCTGAAACAGGTAGGGCAAAGAGACATCGCTGGAACATACAGAGTAATTTAAATATAGTCTGTGCTGTATCACTGTCAATGTTTTGACTAGTAAGGGTATACGTGTACGGTGATTATATATTAATAGAAGTGTCTTTGACTTTGGGAGGCATGCACCAGAGCATTTAAAAGTGATGGGCAATTCTGTGAAGAAAAAAAAAATCGAATCCATGTCTGTCTGTCTCTCTCTCTGCAAAAATGTGGAAAATATAATAAAATATCCCATCTAGGGAATTTTTGTGGCGGGTCTGTAAGAGTTTGTACTATTCTGGTAACTTTTCTTTGGATTTGAAATTACTTGAAAATAAATAAAAGGATGAAAAAAAAGAACAACAAATAAAAAAAGAGAATCTATTGGGGATCCATGCAAAAAGACTAAGTCACTTATGAGGAAAAATATATCAACTTGGCCCTGGTTTCTGCAGCAACTTCCAGTGCTCAGAAGACAGTGAAACAAGATCTATAAGATAAGCAAAGAAAGAAAGTGTAAGCCAACGATTTATAGCCATCCGAGCCATCTTTCATGTATAAAGACAAGTTTGGGCATGCAGTAACTCCGGGAATATGGTTCCCATGAGTCCTTCTTGAGCAAACCAGTGTAGGATGAACTTCAGCCAACAAAGACAAGACAGAGCATTGAATTTTTTCATCTGTAGAACTACACTAAAGCTAACAGCAAGAAAAATATGAGGCTTAGAACAACAGAGGGGAGGGTACATGTTCTGTGTCCTAATAAACTGACAAATATTGCCAGGGGAAGAGGGGAGAAAGAGGACATTCTCTGAATGTCTCATTCTGTAAAATCAGGGAGTCAAAGGATATAATTGTGAGCTGACAAGTAATATAAGCATAATTGTCCTTAATAATAAATGATAAACATTTCTAAAGATAATCTTATTGACCCAAATCAAATGATGGAAGAGAGACAGCAGCACAGTAAGAGTGAACGGTGCCCAGGGGCTGTGTGATACGTGAGGGGTTCCCTCCCTGTGTTACAGGCGCCGATGCATTAACACCTCTATGCACTTTCATAACTGGCTTCCAGGGGTACATGTCTCTTTCTCAATTTCTGCCATGTCTCTGTGGAAGGAACAGTGAATGGGAAGGAGAGGAATACACCAATGTTACTTTTGCTATTGTAGTATAGAATTACTAAGTCATGTCTAAAGACACAGGTTAAGATTATTATATAATGCAGTTATCAACGTGACCACTAGAATAAAAACGTAAACCTTCCCAGAAGAATAACAGAGGAAGAATGATCACAGAAAGACCAAAAAATAATGCCAGAAAACCCAGAAGACATAATATAAAATGAGAACTAAGAACAAGCCTATTTGCATTATCACTAAATACAAATGAACTTACCTTTTATTATTTATTTATTTATTTACTTTTTTGCAGTTTTTGGCCAGGGCCGGGTTTGAACCTGCCACCTCCAGCATATGGGGCCAGCGCCCTACTCCTTTGAGCTATAGGCGCTGCCCCATGAACTTACCTTTTTTTAAATTAAATTTAATTTTTTTAATAATTTTATTGAATCATAATTGTGTATTTTCAGATGGGATCACAAATCACAACCCAATTCTGTATTCTTTATGGTGATGTCCCTAAAGGCAAGTGATGTGGGCAGGTTGAAAATAAAAAGAGTAGAGGAACCCCAGACAAAAAATACAGACATAAACAGCAGTAATCATGAGCTTATATCAGACTAAATGGGTTTCAGGTTAAAATACATTGAATGAGGTAAAGAAGGGAACTTCATAATGCTTAAGGGTCCCTCTCACAATGAAAAAAATTATATCAGCAATATTGAAAATAGAGAAATTTTAACAGGTGCAAGTGGAAATAGGTGAAATCACATTCATAACAGATCACTGTAATTTACACATCTTAGTCTCCAGATAACTGGACAAAGAATAAAAATCAATATTGAAGCTCTAATTAACATAAGTAATAAAGTAGATCTGGTTGATAAATAGCCAACCCTGTAGATAAAATGAAGAGAATATATCTTTCAAGGGCCTATGAAACATTCACAAATATTGACCATCTATTAGGCAACAGATAACCCCAATAAATCCTAGAAGGTAGAATAAAAATACAGGCAGTATTCTTTGACTACAGTGCAAATAATCTAGAAATTGATACTCAATCAGAAAACCAGAAGACCATTCAACTGAAAGTAAAATCAAAACAAAACAAAAAACATTCAACTCATGGCTCAAAGAGGAAAATAAAAACTGAAATTGCAGATTTTCTGGAAAACAACAATTAATGAAAACACTGAATTTCAGAACAGATATTACATAGCTAAAGCAGGACTCAGAGGAAAACTGAGGGCCTGGAATATTTCACAAAAGAATGATAAAACATGAATTAATTATCTAAGGCAGAGAATTATAACAAAATAAAACAATACAGTGACAGGAAAGCAGAAGGAAGAAATAGACAAAGGTAGAAATTAATGATTTAGAAAACAAAGCAGTTGAAATGAATTTCTTTTTAAAATTTTTTTCTTTTTATTTCCTCGGTTTGTTGTTGTTATTGTTTTTGTTTTTGTTGTTGAGACAGAGTCTCACCTTATGCCCTGAGCAGAGTGCAATGGCATCATAGCTCGCTGCAACTTTAGACTTGGGCTGTGGTCATCCTGCTGCCTTGGATGCACTTTAACATCTGGATGACAGGTGCTCCCCGCAGCACCCGGGTGGGTTTTTCATTTTCTTTAGGAGTTGAGGTCTCATTCTCCTAGACAAGTCTCGAACTCCTGAGCTCAAGCAATTCTCCTGCCTCAGCCTCCCACAGTGCTGGGATTACAGGCATGAGCCACAGTGCCCGGCTGGTTTTGGTGGGAGGAAAAACGCTGAGTAAAACAGAGAAACTACTAGTTAACCTGATCAAGAAAATGTGGGCGCAAGGGCAGATACATAAATAAGAAATGATAGGTGCATAACAGTGCCACAGACAGGCTACTTCATTGAGCTTTGCACAAATACAGTTGAAAACCCGATGAACTAAATTATTTTTCAAGAAAATAATAGGTAAATAGTTCCAAAGAGTCAATAAGAAAATGGATTTAGTCTGACCGGGGAAAAAAAAGGTAAAGGTGATTCATAGAAAAAGAAATATGAATGACTCTAAATGTGTTAAAAGATGTCCTCAAACTTACTTCAGAAAAAGCAACATTAAAACTACATAGAAATGCTATACTTTATCGGGTTGCCAAATGAAGAAAAAAGGGCAAGATGCACAACAGTGTGTATAACTAGCCTCAGTTTTATACAAATTGGGGACTTTAATGCAGTTTTATTCATTCTGGGGACTGAGATTAGAATAAATGCAGGCGATCTTTGAATGAGAGGTGTTTAGATTGGGGGGATCCATTTATATTTTAGACGCAGATTTTCTTCCGCCTCTGTCATTCCTGAGGCAGCAGGACCACACTTGCCTCCTTTTCAGTCTACACCGTGTGAAGGATCCCTGTCAAGGATGAAGACCCAATAGAGATCCCCTTCCACTTAATGCATAATAGACATATTTTCCCTTCCTTATGATTTTCTTTTTCCTTTTTAAAAAAATTTCAGGTTAATTCGAGTGTATGAAGAATTAGGTTACAGTGTTTGCATTTGTTAGGTAAAGTGCCTGTTGTGGTTGTGTCCCAGCCCCAGGAGGTGTGCCATATACCCTTACATTGTGCCCATTAAGTGGGAGCGCACCAATCCCCCTCTTTCTCTCTCCCCCTGTTATTCTACACCCTTCCCCCATCTTGAATTGAGGTTTTTCTCTTGTGTGGGTGTGTATTAGATTGTCTACTGGCTTCTTATGATTTTCTTAGTAACATTTTCTTTCTCTAGCTTACATTCTGGTGAAAATACAGCGTATAATACCTGTAACGTAAAAAATATGTGTTATTTGACTGTTTATGTTACCCAGAAGGCTTGCAGTCAGCAGTAAGTCATTAGTAATTAAGTTCGGGGGGGTCAAGAGTTATGCACAGATTTTCCACTGTGTGGGCAGTTGGCGTCCCTAAATCTCATGCTGTTCAAGGGTCAACTGTGTTTATGTGTGCATCTATGTGTAAGAAATTCTGGAAAGATACATAACAAATTAGCAATGGGTTCCCTTTAAGGGTTATGATGGGCAAGGGTAGAGTGGAAACTTCATTGTATGTCTTTTATTTTTTTTTGTAGAGACAGAGTCTCACTTTATTGCCCTTGGTAGAGTGCTGTGGCATCACAGCTCACAGCAATTTCCAACTCCTGGGCTTAGGCGATTCTCTTTCCTCAGCCTCCGAGTACCTGGGACTACAGGTGCCCACCACAACGCCTAGCTACTTTTTGTTGCAATTTGGCCGGGGCCGGGTTTGAACCTGCCACCTTTGGTCTATGGGGCCGGCGCCCTACCCACTGAGCCACAGGCGCCGCCCCATTGTATGTCTTTTAAAAAACATCGTGTGCGGCTCGGTGCCTGTGGCTCAACGGGCTAAGGCGCCAGCCACGTACACCTGAGCTGGCGGGTTCAAATCCGGCCTGGGCCCGCCAAACAACAATGACGGCTGCAACCAAAAAATGGCCGGGCGTTGTGGCGGGCGCCTGTAGTCCCAGCTACTTGGGAGGCGGAGGCATGAGACTCCCTTGAGCCCAGGAATTGGAGGTTGCTGTGAGCTATGATGCCATAGCACTCTGTCCAGGGTGACACCTTGAGGCTCTGTCTCAAAAAAAAAAAAAAAAAAATCGTGTGAATGTAATTATGTTTTAAAGGGGGTTTTATACTAAGTGCATTCTGACGTAGCTACAGATATATTGGTGTCATAAGATGATGCACCTTCAGAAAAGTACATGAATGCCTCTAAACCAAATGAAATTCACCCAAAGAGAGGTGGAACTCCTGAAAGCCCATTGTGACTTTTTTAGGTAGAATCAGCATCATACCAAATCACTAGCTTTCCTTAGGACTAGAGTGTGTGTTTGCAGAAGGCAGTGCTTTTGCTGAGCGTGCAGTTTGGATCTCCCCTGACGATTTGATCTGGATCTGGATCAAATGTTAGATGCTTGTTTTGCAGCTTTTTAAAAGAGACGTGCAGTGTGGTGGATACCAGGTTGAGATTACCCATTTCCCAGTTATAACAGGAAGTCTGGGAAGCTCTGATCATACAGAACATAGGACATAAAATGGTGAAGGTGGGATGAATCATGGAGAGTAACTGGTGAACCTCCCACTCCCTTTTTACCATGAGGAAATCCTCCAGCCCAGGTAAAAGGTACTTGGCTAATTAATACTGGGCTTGAGGTTCTGAGTGCCGGCTCTGGGTTCTTTCCCATCTGCCTTTTTCGAACGACACAGAGGTCTTAGACAGCAGCACACTGTCACTCTGTGGGCAGTACCGTTTCAGGGAATCTCAGCATGGGGAGTGTGAAGGGCACCTGTGTTAGGACACAGGAGACCCACTGGGTGTGAACAGTAGGAAGCCTGACTCAAGCAGGCGTAAACAAAAGACTCGGCTAACATGTACTTGGAAGTTCAGGTAACACTCTTGGTCCGTCTCTGTAACAAAAACCCTATTTTATTTTCTCATAACACATAACACTTTTGAAAAGTATGTTGTTTGCTTTCGTTTGGTTATTTGGTAGCTCCATGACAGCAAGGGCCTTGTCTGGCTTGTTGAGGGTCTTCCATGTCTAGAGCACATATTAGGTATTCAGTATATGCATTTACTCTGTAACCTCTGTAAGCTGACCACCCCAGGGTCTGTAACAAACTGGTCAACATACATAGGTGGTCAACATACGCAACAAGGCCTATATGTACATGCGGTGCGTGTCCCAGCTATGGAAATTAGGTCAACTTGAGGAGGTGGTCAATGGAGAGAGGTGGTCCGTGATGGAAGTTCTACTGTACTTGTGGAAGAAGTTAATTCTGTGAGCTTGGAGCAGAGAGTGGAGGAGGAGGCAAGTACCTGGCCTGAACATGGGGCGAGGGTTTGTTCTTCAAGACACTGCGATGTGGCGGTAGACGCTAGGGGCCAAAAGCTACAGATGCCTTGCTGCATCTCGAAGACCTTCAGGAGAACTTTCTCAGTTCTCTTCCTTGTTTCTTAGAAAAAGTCTTCACGGACTATATTTTCCCTTCCATGGGATTTGACAGAGGAGGATGGAAGGAAGCTCCCATAACTCACTGTTCTCTCACATAAGCAGGGGGGCCTTGAGACCACCTGGTGGCACTGTGTAGAGGACATGAGACTTTGCTGCCCTCCTTCCCCAGCTAGAGGCTCATGACTATTTCTCCTTGATTTAGAGCCAGGACTCTGCTGACAGTGTGTAGTCTCACAGCAAGGAAGGAGGAATGTAGATGTAAGAGAATACATCCAATGGGACACACCCTAACAGAGGACAGGAATCAAAGGGGGAGGACCCAGCATCCTACATTATCTTCAGAGACCAGTCTCTGCCATTGCTGTTCCTCACTCCTTAGATAAAGCTGGGATTTGACTGAATGGTGCTGGGGGTAGCAGTGTGTGTCAGTTTCCATCGTCCCTGTATGTACTTCTCCATGGTTTCAGAAAAGGTTTTCACTTAGGGCGTGTTTTATCAGAAGACTCTAATTTGAAACCAGGATGGTCATGTTTTAATTGTATGATCTTGGAGAAATCGTTTAAGTTCTTCTTGTTAGGTTACACTTCTACAAAGTGGAGATAACAGCAACGTGTTTCCTGTATATTTCCCAGGATTGATGTGGGCAAGTGTTTTGAAGATTGATTACCCAAGACAGAAGCTAATCTTGGAATGACCCTGTTATATCTCCATAAAATTATAGATCTTAAAGATCTTCTTAGACTAACGTTTTTGATTTTAGAGGAAGAAACCAAAGTGACAAGAAATGTGGCTAGGGTCACATGCTTAGCTAGGAGAGGAAACTGTTTTCCTAGCCACTGTGAGACAGGCACTGTGAAAGGCAGATACCCGTGAAAGGCAGAATAATGTCCCCACAAAGATGCCCATGTCCTAATTCCCAGAAACTGTGACTGTGTTAGGTTATATGGCAACAGGAAATCAAGGTTGCAGATGGAATTAAGTTGCTGATAAGTGGACGTTAAGGTAAGAAGATTATCCTATATTACCCAGGTAAGTCCAATATAGTCCCAAGCATCCTTACCAGTGGATGAAGAAGACAGATGGGGGAGTCAGAGTGATTTCATGGTTGCAAGGATTTGGCTCATTGTTGCTGGCATTGAAGATGGAAATGAGGGAAAGTGATCACGAGCTAGGGAATGTGGGTGATCCCTGAAAGCTGGAAGAGGGAAGGAAACAGGAGCCTCTAGCAGGAACACGACTCTGCTGATACCTTGATTCTAGCTGAGGGAGACCCACATTGGATTTGTACAGAAATCTCAATAATAAACGTATATTGTTTTAAGCTAAGTTTGCGGTGCTTTGTTATAGCAGAGGTAGAAAACTAGTGCCATTTCCCACATTTTACAAAACAGAAAAGTAGGCCCCAAAAGGTAGAGTGAATCTTCTGAACTCCTAAGTTTCACAGCTACTTTGGAAACTTTTTGTAGGGAAAGGAATTGATGTGCTGGGTGCAGCAGAGTCAATAACTGTTCTGTAGCAGACAGCCTGGGAAAGATTAGGATATTAAATAGCTTGCTCCGGAAATAAATTTTCTTCTCCTTTTAGCTAATCTGCACTTCCCCCACAGAGGGTCAGGAGCTTCAAAATTACTTTTTTTAGTGATCTGGCATAATTATCACTTGTCCTGATGTGTTGACAAATGACGTTTTTAGGACCCAGAAAGAGTTTAGCGGGAAGCAAAATGAAGGAAGTCAAGGCAGAGATCACTTTCCTATAAATGGAAGTGGAAATGTTGATGTATGTGCCCTTCTGGGATGATTTCCTCTGTGTCCTAATAGTGCTAGGTAGGAAAGGAGTGGCTTAATGCAGAACCCAGGCTGTGTCAGACACTTGGCTCGCAGTGTTCCTTTGTCAGGGCTGGTGCACATCTTTTAGCACAACTGGAACAAGGTTGCAATTCATGGATGGATTCTGAGAGCCGGGTGGGATTCCACTGTTCACCCCATGTATTTGCGTTGGTGACATTAAACTATCTCACAACACATCTCTACCAAGATCAGTCCACCTCTGTGTTGTCCTCTCTGGGTTTTTGCTGCCCTTCTTACTTTTTCCATTTTCATTGCTGCAGCCATGCCTCGTTCTGTCTTTGGTTCCTCTTGAACTCAGTTTGTTATTTGCACCCTTAGTGACTCAGCTAGAATGTGTTCATGGATTCCACTCTAGACTTGGCATTTGCCAGGTGTTTTTTTGGCCACCTGTCCTCTTCCTAATTTTGATGTTATACTCTTGCCCTGGGGCTCTGACCCTGGCTCCTGGTTTAATCTCCTTGTCAGATAGAGGAGTCTACATGGCAAGAGAAGGGAGATAACCTGTTTGGAGCCCTCCTGTCACGGGGGCAGCCATGGGGCCAGAGAGCAGTCTCTCCCACTCTATTCCTTGCCCCTCATCTGGCATTTCCTTAGAGAAGTCTCTGTATGGGCATTGTTGTCAGACCAGAAACAGCCTGTGTCTTCCATTCTCAAGACCAGAGTCATGTTCTTTGGGAAAACTCCTTAGTGTTGTACTTCCATTCCCCATATGCAAAATGGAGAGAGCAGAGAAGAAGCTGAGGGACACGTAGAGAAAGGTACAGTCTGACATGTGGAATAAGCTAGATCAAGATTGGCTCAAGGCTGCTCTTTTGCTGGAACAAAGAGAGTGATTGAAGGCCTCCTGCCACATATTGCCCACGTGTGGTTTCTGTGGTTCTCTGATCGTGTAAATAGTGATGGCCTCCAGACAGGGTCAGATCAACACACGCAACTGGGGTAGATCTTAGTGCAACAAAGTGAATATGAATAAGCTGGATTCAAGGGCTTTTCACTCTAAATCATCATGAGTGAGAGCGGCCTCTCCAGTCTTGCTTGGGGTAGTTGAGTCTAGGACTTGGAAGAACCTGGAAGCAATAGTGTTCCCTGCTCATAAATGTTTTTCTTTATAAGAGGGTACAAGTCTGCAAAGGAATTTTTCGGTCCATTTGCATTCAACCCCTGCCGGATGCTATAGAAATAAAATGATGTGTACATGATAGATAATAATAAGAAATGTAGCACTTGTCATTTGGTAATGGGGCTATTCATTATTCTTCACAACAGTGTGGCGTGATAGATTCTCATTCTTCTCTTCCTAAAGAGGAGAGAAGCAAATGAGATGTGTGCACGTTGACATTCCACATCTATGATCTCTGCTCAGGATGTGTAGTCCTGGACCCTCCCAGCACTGTTTCTTGACAGGGCACGGCCTCCCCTCTATTTGGCTAAGAGAATCTTAGATTCCCAGGGCTGGAAGACAGTGAGGACAGTGGTCAGGATTTCAAGATTTGAGTCTGCTTTCCCCTAATATTATTTTAAGTCAGCGGTTCTCAAACTGTGAGTTGCAACCCCTTTTGGGGTCGAACGACCCTTTCACAGGGTCGCCTAAATGCATCCTGCTTATCAGATGTTTACATTATGATTCGTAACAGTAGCAAAATTACAGTTATGAAGTAGTAATGAAAATAATTTTATGGTTGGGGGTCACCACAACATGAAGAACTGTATTAAAGGGTCACAGCATTAGGAAGGTTGAGAACCGCTGTTTGAAGTCCTTTGAGCTTTAAGTAAGAGAATTCCTCTCAAAGTAAGCTTCTGCAAAATGAGACTATTTCAAAGTAACCCAGAAGTGGGGTCATGGAACTCCTAGCCTTGAAAAGTTTGCGCCACAGTCTGCAAGCCTATTGGGATCCCAGGAAGAAATCTTTCTCTAGCATATTCTCTCTTTCTCTCCATATATCTACTTTATTCTTCTTTCCTAGAAGACCAGACTTGTCTGTCCTGAGTCTGTGGGGAGGGCAAAAGTGTTACACTCCTAGCCACATACCTTTCCCCTCTCCCTTTTTCTCATCGTGTCCTGCACTCAGGTTCGTAGGCAATGGACCCTGATAGACCCAGCCTCAGACAGGAGCCATTTCTGATCCAATAAACTGGCTGAATTACATCATACCAATGTGGCACCCAGGAGCCTGTGCTTGTGAAGCTTGTGAATGTTCATGGCTGTAGTTAAGGAGGTCTTTGTAAAATGAGAAATCTAAAAGGTGCCCCTATGCAGACCAATGGTCATCGAGTCATTGATCACTACTTTGTGTATTTCACCATGTTGCTTCTTTGAATATAGGTAATGATAGGGAACTCATTCCTTGAGACATGTCAGATAGCCAAGATCCTTTTTCATACTGTGCTAAAGGGGGTCTTTAGCCTTAAGTCTATTTGAAACCATGGAGAAGAAGGATCCCTATCTTCTCTCACTGTGACAGCTCTTTAGATAATTGACACCTGAATTATTTCTCTGACCATTCTGTGACATGTGCCTGAATCCCAGTACATTCTTGGTTGCCCTCATGGATGTGATCCATTTTGTCTGGATTGGTACTGACTTACCTTTGTAAAACACTGGCTAGTTTATAGAACATGCATTGTTTGTTAACTTTCATCCTAACACGCATTGTTTACTTTCATCCTCAAGATGAAAGGGTGGGTTAGGCAGTTTAGGCAGAGTTGGAGCTCTTCCCAGGTGGGTCAAATGCATTGCCTACCTGTGATGTTAGAGTCTGCAAGCCACTTATTGGTCAGCCACTTGTCCCTGGCACACTGCCAGAGAAGGAAATGCAGGCAAATAGATACAGACCCAGTCTCAGGGAGCTCTGAGTCCAGTGGAGATAGTGCCTAATGACTAGAAAGTGAGAGTAGGGAGCTCAGAAGAGGGTGCCTCACCTAGCCTGGTCATGGGCTGGGGGACCTTTTGAGGGATGTTTTGCCCCATCAGAGGAGGAGGGGTGGGTTGGCTTGATAATTCTAGTGTCTGTAAATGATGGGAATGTAGTAGGGTGTATTGGAACCTTTGAGGGAACAGAGAAGTGGGCACCCTCATCTGCCTTACATGTTTGTCATTGAATGCCCTGTTGTCAGGCAAAAGTGTTTTCTGGACCAGTCCTGCTTCCTCCACATATAACTTTAGTGGTGTTGAAGATGGAGGCATAGAACCTTGTGAAACTGTCAGACTGCAACTCCGAGGTCCACTCGGCTGGCCTGACTCAGGCTAGAAAGGCCTGTGACAGTGAACTCCCGCTGTTCTCTTTCAGGTGTAAACAAGGTCCACATAGTTGGGATGGAGTGATCACACTAGCTACTTGGTATTTCTGGGACATCTGGCATGAAATGCAGGCTCTCTAGCATAACCTGTCAGATTGGTCATTTTTGGTTTCATTAAAAATAAAACAGAAAGCACTTTATGCAAAGGCATCAAAGAATATCTGGAAAATAACCCTTTTGCTTTTCTAGGGATGATGTCAGTGTGTCCAAGGCAGGATTGATGAAAGAATTTTTGAAGCATTCAAGAAAAGAAAATGGATCAGGCTTCGGGGAAGTTGGCATAAGAAGTAGAGAAAAAATAAGCCCAAACCAGAAAACGTGTCTGTCTCCAGAAACAATAGTTCTGGTGGCTAACTCTTAACAGCTGGTCCTGCATGATTTCTTTTGGCCCAGGTTGTCTATTCTATAAGTGGAAACAGTGATAGACAAATACTTTTTCTTCTTGAGCCAATTAACAAGTAATTATTAAGCCTCCTCAGTGTGACCATAGTGACCATCACTATGTCATTGGTATCATAGTGGACTCGAAAGAAGCAAATGTCATGACCCATATGTCTTATCAAGATCATGTCCAGCAGAAGGGAAAAGATGCTTATGTCCCACACCAAAGAGTTAGAAGGGCTAATTAAATGTTGGATAGGTTTCAAGATGACAAATGCCATAGGAAAGAAATAGTCATGGTAGGCTAGGGAGTTAGATGCTTTCTAAAGGAAAGTGGAGTTTAGGATTTAGATCAGCAGAAAAAATTACAAAGATATTTAAAGGAAGTCAAACAGCAGGCAACAAGACACCTTCTCACCACTGCTAACCACGCTCTCCACTGATGATCTGGCTATATCATTAATTGAGAAATTCAAGACCATCCAACCTGAGCAACTCATATTTCCTCAATGAAACCTTTAAACCTTCTGGGATCTGCACTAAAATTTCCCCCTTTTATTACAGTGGAAGATGTACTCCACTTTTATCTAAAGCCACTGCCTCCCCTTGCCCTCAGGAGCCCATCCTTTCTTGCTCTTCTCTTGGGTATTGCCCTTCCAAAGCTATCTCACCTCTCCCAGACATCAGAGTTCATTTTTATTTCAGTACATGATTCCCATTAGTATACAAACATACTCTAGTATCACCTTTTCTAAAAATAACCCTACCTAACTGTATATTTCCTCTTGTATCAGTCAGCTGTATTGACAATAATGCTGCATAACAAATAAACCCTGGCATCTCAGGGGCATGCAATATGCATTTGGTTTTTGCCTTCAGGTTCATGGGCTTGCTAGGGTTCTACAGATCTAAGGTGGTCTCCAAGTTGTGGATTGTGTTCCAAGCTGGTGCCACATATCACTCAATCTGGAGACTACTCAAGGTACAATTTTATGCTGAAAGACAAGACCAAAAGAGGGTGAGCCCAGTCAGGCAAGTTCAGGGCATATCTTCACATCCCTGGCTAAGCCCAATGTCAGCAGGATGGGGAATATACTCCTGCTACAGGAATCAATGGAAACAGAATGATGATAATCTGCCATGTTCTCCCATCTTCTGCCTCTTATTCCCGTGTCTCTTCAATAGCCAGACTTCCACAGGGGTTGCTAACCCACAATGTCCCGAGCTCCTCCCCCTCAATCTCTCTTCATCGCACTCCATTGGCTGCTGCCACAATCACTACACCTAGGGCCCTCCTTTCTCTGTCTTAGTCTGTTTGGGCTGCTACAACAGAATGCCATAGGCTGGGGGGATATACAAAATAGAAATATATTTTTCACAGTTCCAGAGCCTGAAAAATTCAAGATGAAGGTGCTAATAGCGTTGGTATCTAGTGAGGGCAGGCTTCCTTATTCATAGGTGAGTTTAGTGGAAGGGATGAGGGAGTACACTCTGGAGTTTGTTTTATAAGGGCACTAATCATTCACAAGGGCCCCACCACCATGACCTAATCACATCCCAATGCATCACTTCAGGGGTCAGGTTTTGACATACAGATTTTGGGCAGACACAAATGTGCAGTATGTAGTGCCATCTGTGTTGCCAAATCCAATGGATGGTTTCTGTTCTTAGCTTACTTTGTCCATCTCTCAGCAGGATTCCACAGAGTTGGCCATTCCTTTCTTCTTGAATACCTTCTTTTAGATTGTATGGCTTCACCAGGTCACAGTTGGTATTCCTCCTCCTGCTCTGACTGCTCCTCTCACTCTCTTTCCTGGCTTCCCCTTTTCTCCCTATGCTGAATGGTGGAGCATTTATGAAGTGGGTCTAGAGGCCCTTTCCTCTCCTCTCATATCTTACCTTCCCCTCCCCTGCCCTTCTCTTCTCTCTCTGTCTCTTCCCCTGCTTTTCACAGAGTTTGAAATATCTTTGCTACATTGATGACTCTTAAATGTGTGTCTCTAGAACAGTTATCTCTGAATTTTAGCCTCTTCTTATATTCAGCTGTCTCAACATTCCCAGTTGGGTGTCATGCCTGTTCCTCAAGTTTAACTCATCCAGATGGCATTGATGTTTTCCCCTCTATAATTTGCCTCCTCTGTATCCTCATGCTCAGCTCTAATGGTCCTTCAACAGACCACACTGGACCCCGTCTCGGAGCCTTTGTGAGGTTGTTTCTTCTGCCTGGAACACTTTTTACCTTGTCATCTTCTGGATCATGGGCCAAAGCCTTCCTTGACCATTCTGTCTAAAGGAGGCCACAGTCTCTGTGTTGCCTCATTTTTTATGTCAGCTTTGGGTTTTTACCAGTTATCATAATTGGTCAGTTTATTTACACTCTTGGATTTTATCTATCTCTCTAACTAAAACCCTTCCTTGCAGGTGCTCAGTAAATCATTGTTGAATTGACGACATTGAACAAGCCCTTGGAGAATGTCTAGCCCACTTTTTGCCAACCAGCAGGCTGGGAACCCATGAGGGACTGTGGAGTTATTACCCTGGGTCCAGGAGCACATAGTATACCCATCACTGCTGGGCAATAGGGCAACTAAGTGATAAATCTCACTTACATGTGCTCTACTTTCAAATGATGGTGTCATAATGAATAAAATATAGATTCATTTGAAGTCATTACTAAATTCATAGGGCCTTTTCATCTTCATATGTTTTCTTAGTTAATGTACATAAAAGTACACTCTTTCATGATGGCATTCTTAAAGGTTGAAGAACTACTAGTGTAATTTATATACCTTCTATCTTTATGGCTGTAAGAACTGAGACCCAGAAGGAAGGAGTTACTTGCTCAAGGTCACATTCTTAAGCAGAATGGCATGGAGGGGAAGGAAAAGAAAGGACTAGGAGCCTGGGATGTGGTAGAGCCTGGTGACTGGGCACTGCAGGGACCCACCCAGCAAGTGTCCCCTTGCCAGGGCCCTGTCCTAATTCGTGAGATTAAAGACAGTAACTTTTTAGAGGGCAGTGGCTGGTTGAAGAGCTAGCACCTCGGTGTGCCTGGAAACTAAGGTTTAGCCTGTAGCAGAGCATGGCCCAGTCTAGAGATCTTGGGATGGGGTGAAGGTGATGGATGGAGTGAGGAGTAATGGTGGCAGAACAAGTGTCATATGTAGTAAAGAACTGAGCATTTCAATTAGAGAAATATCAAGAAAGCACAGACAAGGTGAGGGGAATGCTCTGGAGGGAAATGGAATGACTTCTAATGGGCCCATAGGGTGGAGGTGGAGGAGAAGGGGGCCCTGTGATGAGGTGGTGGAAGTCAGCATGAGCCTTGAGTGTTCCTGGGTGTTGTAGCATCGAGCAACTCCGTACCCAGGCCGGGGTGCAGAAGCTCACCTCTCTGCCTGCCTCATGGGCCTGCATCTTCCTGTGGTTGAGCCTCCCTGGTCGTCTCTTCACTCAGAGTTGAGCCCTTCTGCAGCTGTACTTGGGACATCTTTTTGAGGCCCTGAAGACCGTGCTTGAGCACCAGTTCCTCCCTCTCTCAGGAGGCCTCCTCTTTATCTTGCTTTCTTCAGGGTGCCCCTGAATCATGGCAATGAAGTCTCCAGGAGATCTTGGCCTGCATTTCTGAATATTCAGAAGATGAGGAGTAAGAAATGGAGACTTCAATGTAGATTCCCAATTAGACAAATTAATCTGGTGCAGTTCAGTGCCACTAATGAAGTAGCCACAGAGCTTCTGCTTGGCATGTAGACCTGGCATCCTGGCAAGTTAGCAAAAGTTTGCTTGAGTAATGCTCCCCACATATGGAGCAGCACACTGCATCCCATGTCACACACATTACCTTTAAAACGCCCACCGGCCATGCATGAGCCAGTCATGTGAAGAGACTGAGGCTCAGGGAAGTTAAGTGACTTAGATAAGGCTTCTTTGTCACCAGGGAGTAGAGCCATTTTTCCTATCACCTCAGTGAGCAGCTCATCTTTCTCCTCACTGCCCCACCTTAGCAGTATTTCCAAGGATGCAGCCCTACCCATGGCCATCAGATCAGGGCACTGATGCCTTTATAATGTGGAGGAGCTGGACTTATCATCCATGGTGCTTTATTCGCTTTATTTTCATTTTGCTTTAGTTTTTAGAGGTGAAATCTCACTTTTTGCCCAGGCTAGAAAGTAGTGGTGTAATCACAGCTCACTGCAGCCTTGAACTCCTGGGTCCAAGCAATTTTCCTTCCTCAGCCTCTTGAGTAGCTGTATGCCTCCATATGTGGCTAATTTTAAAATTTTGTTAGTTTGTTTCTTTCTTTTTCTTTCCTTTCTTTCTTTTTTTTTTTTTTTCAGAGAGGAAGTCTTTCTCTACTGCTCAGGCTGGTCTCAAATTCCTGGCTTCAAGCAATCCTCCTTTCTCACCCTCCAAAAATCTGGGAATATAAGTGTGAGCCAGCACACCCAGCCTACCATGGTGCTTTAAATGCCACACAGGTTGGTTGGCTGGAGGAAGACTCCTCCTCAGGCTGCAGAGTTCCTTGTTTTTCAAATCAGCTGTCATCAGTTCAGTGCACCTTCCAGTCCATGTCCTGACCCACATCTTAAAGATTCCAGGGTCACCTGCCTTAGGTTCAGCCAGCATGCTCACCATGTAAGCAGCTCTGCTGTCTTGAACAGCTTACTTTTCATAGCTTCAACACTCTTTCCTCATGAATAAAGTGGGGGGTGACAATGTGTTTGTTGAGGTTCTCATGAGGACAGGCCTGGCAAGGTGCATCACATGGTGGCTGGTCCAGTGTGCCGTAGCTGGGGCTGCATTTGTGGCATGGTTGGCGGAGATGAATACCCACATTTTTTTTTCGTAACTAAATCTACACAAACACACTTATCTATGCAACACTTATTTACTGAGTGCCTGCTGTGTGCCAGGTGAGGTTCTGATAGTGGGGATACTGCAAGAAACTAAGTCTGCTTTCACGGAGCTGAAATTGAGGGCACAACAAATAGGCAAACAGTTTGAAGGAGTGATAAGAGCTGTGGATGAAATTTAAAGTGTTAACTTTTTTTTTTTTGAAAAGTAAATTTATTTTAGGTTAATGTAAGGGTACAAACAACCAGGTCAAAATATTTGACTTTTTCAGGTAGAGTCCCTCTTGTGGTTTTGTCCCCCACACAGAAGGTATACCAAACACTCCCAACCCTTGCCTCTCAGTGAGAGCACCCCACCTCCCTTCCCCTACCTTTCTCTCATTACCCCTTCCCCCAACTTGAATGGAAATGAGTTTTTCTCCTATGTGGGCACACATCAGATCATCTGCTGACTTCATATTAGTATTGAGTACATTGGATGTTTGGTTTTCCATTCTTGTGTAACTTTACTAAGAAGAATGGGTTTCACCT
>CAUYON010199438.1:0-13728 GCA_963573935.1 Arctocebus calabarensis
GCCTGTAGTCCCAGCTACTCGGGAGGCTGAGGCAAGAGAATCGCCTAAGCCCAGGAGTTGGAGGTTGCTGTGAGCTGTGTGACGCCACGGCACTCTACCGAGGGCGATAAAGTGAGACTCTGTCTCTACAAAAAAAATAAAAAAGGAAAAAAAAAAAGAAATCAATAGATACTTGTTCTTATAGGCCGGCAGTTCTCAACTCCTTTGGGGTTCAAACAACCCTTCACAGGGGCCTCCTAAATACATCCTGCATATCAGAGATTTACATTACGATTCATAACAGTAGCAAAATTACAGTTATGAAGTAGCAACAAAAATAATTTTGTGGTTAGGGGTCACCACAACATGAGGAACTGTATTAAAGGGTCGTGGCATTAGGAAGGTTGAGAACCACTGTATATAGGCTGATCTTTAATGATCCTTGTACAGCACAACTCTCTCTGGGATTTCTGAAGGTCCATTATCCTTAGTGCTAAACTGAACAGTACTAGTTCACTTTAGGAACCACACTGGCAATTCAGCTGCCAACTAGTATTTTGCAAAGCAGGACACAGTTAGTTGAAAATTATATTTTTCCAATTAGCACAGTGGGAAACACTGCTGAGGCGTTCAGTCCAAGCCTGCAATTAGGAAACATTTGCTTGCTTCTAGAAATAGACTGAATAGGAAGTAGAGAGCTGCTATCTAGGTCTTTAGAAATAATAACCTGGGAGGGGAGCTCTTGCTACCATTTCAGCAGTTCCGAGAAAATAGCCATCTTGTTCCTTTTCATAAGTGCAATAGCATTCGGCACTGTACCACGGTACATTCAGAAACCCAGCAATATCTCCAAATATAACAAAAGGGATTTACAAAAAATCTTGATCATTAGAAAGGCAAGTACTACTGCCAATGAGCAGTTTTAATGTTTTTTAGTAGTTATTTTTAAAATCTATTATAAAATCTCCAAAGTCTCTACTTGTCACAGATGTAGGTTGGTTACCAACACCTCCACAATTTCCAGCAAGCTGACCCTTCTTAGATTTTCAAACATAGAGCCTCATTGTATCAAGTGAAACAATGGAAGGTTAAATAATCTACATCTGTAAAAATAAAAGCAGAGAACAATGTTAAAAAAGAAACAACTTTCACATTAGGGGGTAGGAGTTTAATAATCTTATCAAAATTTGCAACACTAAACAAGACACTGGTGGGAGCTAAAAGAAAATCATTGACAGTAAGATATTTGCCTTATATCTTACACTCTGCACAAACATTATAGTGGAGAAAGAGTTTTAATAGACCTGGCATCCAAGTACCATTAGATTTTACAGGGAACACCACAACCCAGCTTTAATGAGCAAGTCTTAAGTTTGTACCTTTGTTCTTTAGAAGAAGCTTTATATTGCCTGAAGGTGAAACAGTGAGGTTTAGAGTAAGAAAAAAATCCTTTTATTTCCTGCCATTCAGGAAATGAACTGTCAAAAGCACTAGCTTGGGCCAAAGTTTAGCCCCAGCGTGCAATGCTCATAGCAACTTACAAGTAAACACAAGTGCGATTGTGTAACATGTAGCTTCTTCTCAGCTACTATAGTAGGTTAACTAGATGTCTCAAGATTAGTGCTTATTCTGTGAATGAAGTCATTTAATTTCTAGAGAGGAAGGGGGCTTTATTCCTTTGTCTTTTTTTTTTTTTTTTTTTAGACAGAGCCTCAAGCTGTCACCCTGAGTAGAGTGCTGTGGCAGCAATCTCCAACTCCTGGGGTTAAGCAATTCTCTTGCCTTAGCCTTCCAAGTACCTGGGACTACAGGCACCCACCACAACACCCAGCTATTTTTTGGTTGTAGATGTCATTATTGTTTGGCAGGCTCAAGTTGGATTCAAACCCACCAGCTCTGGTGTATCTGGCTGGCGCCTTAGCCGCTTGAGGGCTAAGGGCAACTTGGGCTTTATTCTAAGGAATAAACAGCTTCATTTCTCAGGAAGATTCTGCAAGCACATGTGTATGCATACATACACATATGCACAGGCAAAATGCCCAGGAAGACATGCAAATTATTGACAGTGGTTTCAAAGGAGAAAACAAGTAAGGTTCTTTCATTTTCCATTTTGTACACCTAATTATTCAAAAACATTTTCCAGGGTGGCACCTGTGGCTCAGTGAGTAGGGCGCCAGCCCTATATACCAAGGGTGGAGGGTTCAAACCCAGACCCAGCCAAACTGTAACAACAACAACAACAAAACACCTTTTTTTTTTTTTTTGAGACAGAGACTCAAGCTGTCACCCTAGATAGGGTGCAGTGGCATCACAGCTCACAGCAACCTCTAATTCCTGGGCTCAAGCGAGTCTCTTGCCTCCGCCTCCCAAGTAGCTGGGACCACAGGCGCCAGCTACAACGTCCGGCCATTTTTTGGTTGCAGCTGTCATTGTTGTTTGGCGGGCCCGGGCTGGATTCGAACCCGCCAGCTCAGGCCCACCAAACAATGATGGCTGCCACCAAAACAATGGCCGGGAGTTGTGGTGGGCACCTATAGCCCCAGCTACTTGGGAGGCAGAGGCAGGAGACTTGCTTGAGCCCAGGAATTGGAGGTTGCTGTGAGTTGTGATGCCACAGCACTCTATCCAGGGTGATAGCTTGAGGCTTTGTCTCAAAAACAAAAACAAAAACAAAAAAATAATAATACTAAAATATTAACTGGGTAAAGACATATTGCAACATTTACCATTTACCTTCACTCCCTTTGAACCACCATCAAGACAGCAGTAAGGGAATACTATAAAGGCATAGTGAACAGGTGAGGAGACAAAAACCTCAAAATTATGGAAAAGACTCTGCTGCCCAAAAAGGCTAAAGCTAAGCTGGCCCATATAATGCTTAGAAACTGGAGCCTCAGGTATCCTGAAAGAGAAATGGAGGAGCTTAAAACCAGAAAGACTAAAAAGTCTAAGAAGCAGGTGGGGAAGATAATGTATTAGATGGTATTAAAGAATTACTATTAATTGTATTGGACCTAACCAAGTACAGTAGCTCATCTGTAATCTTAGCACTTCGAAAGGCTGAAGTAGAAGGATTCCTTGAACCTAAGATTTCAAGACCAGCCTGAGCAACATAGCAAGACCTTGGCTCTGCAAAAAATTTTAATCAATTGTATTAAATGTGACTTTTCTTGTAGTGTGGTTAATACTTTTAAAAAACATCTTGGCTGGGCGCAGTGGCTCACGTCTGTAATCCTAGTACTTTGGGAGGCTGAGACAGGTGGACAGCTTGAGCTCACAATTTCGAGACCAGCCTAAGCAAAACCCCCTTCTCTACTGAAAATAGAAAAACTGAGGCAAGAGAATCGCTTGAGCCAAGAGTTGAAGATTGTTGTGAGCTATGACGCCAAGGTACTCTGCCAGGGCAACAGCTTGACACTCTGTCTCAAAAAACAAAACAAACAAACAAAACCACTATCTTTTAGACATGTCCACAAATGATGTGTCCAGGATTTGCTTCAAAATACCAAAAAAAAAATTTTTTTTAAGTGTGTAAGGAAGAAGAAATAAAGGAAGCAAGAATAGCAGAAATTTGCATTTTTTTTTTTTTTTGAGACATTCTCACTATGTCACCCTGGGTAGAGTGCCATGGCATCACCCCACACACAACCTCAAACTCTTGGGCTTAAGCAATTCTCTTGCCTCTGCCTCCCACATAGCTGGGACTACAGGCACCCACCACAATACCCAACTATTGTGTTGTTGTTCTTGTTGTAGTTGTCACTGTTGTTTGCCTGGGAGGGCAGGCCTGAGTAGGGTTGGAACCCGCCACCTCTGGTGTATGTGGCTGGCGCCCTAGCTGCTAAGCTATAGGTGCCAAGTCGAAAGTTGCATGTTCACGGCTTGGTGCCTGTGGCTCAACAGACTAGGGCGCCAGCCACGTACACCTGAGCTGGCAGGTTCGAATCCAGCCTGGGCCCGCCAAACAATAATGACAGCTGCAACCAAAAAATGGCCAGGCATTGTGGTGGGCGCCTGTAGTCCCAGTTACTTGGGAGGCTGAGGCAAGAGACTCGCTTGAGCCCAGGAATTGGAGGTTGTTGTGAGCTGTGATGCCATGGCACTCTATCCAGGGTGACAGCTTGAGGCTCTGTCTCAAAAAAAAAAAGAAAGAAAGAAAAGGGTTCCTAAGCTCTACTTTTATGGATATTTTGAACATTTCTATAATGAAAAATGTTTTTAAGCAATAACAGTTAAGTCCCAGGATCCTTTTCCCCACGTTACAATGTCAGGTATCTGTCCCTCACATGGCATTAAGCCATAAGTTTACATTATAAAGGGTAGGAAAGAGCAGATGGTTTGAGAAATAGCAGGCAAGTAAGAGTCCTCACTTTGTGTGGAGGGACCTCACAATCAACAAGAAAGTTTATGGCCAGGTTCAATGGAAAGGGATCTAACAATCAACAAGAAAATTTATGGTTGAGCACGGTGGTTCACACCTATAATCCAGGAGACCAAGGTGGGTGGATTGCCTGAGCTCAGGAGTTCGAGACCAGCCTGAGCAAGAGTGATACGCCCCCCCCCCTTCTCCACTAAAAATAGAAAAGCTAGCTGGGCGTAGAGATGCACACTTGTAGTCCCAGGAGGCTGAGGTAAGAGGATTGCTCAAGACCAAGGGTTGGATGTTGCTGTGAACTAAGACACCATGGCACTCTATCAGGTCAATAGAGACTATGTCCAAAAAAAAAAAAAAAGAAAGAAAGAAAAGAAAAGTTACTATTAATTTCTTCCGTGATGGTTTCATTTTCTTCCAAACCTCAGCTAAAGAAATTGCAAGACCTTTGGATGTAGCATCAACAGTCCATCCAAAGTCTGTCTAAGATAAATAAGCTTTAAAATCTTTTTTTTTTTTTTTTTTGAGACAGAGCCTCAAGCTGTCGCCCCTGGATAGAGTGCTGTGGCATCACAGCTCACAGCAACCTCCAATTCCTGGGCTCAAGTGAGTCTCTTGCCTCCGCCTGCCAAGTAGCTGGGACTAAAGCCACCCGCCACAACACCCAGCCATTTTTGGGTTGCAGCCATCATTGTTGTTTGGTGGGCCCGGGCTGGATTCGAACCCGCCAGCTCAGGTGTACGTGGCTGGCGCCTTAGCCCATTGAGCCACAGGCGCGGAGCCAGCTTTAAAATCTTATACAACCTTTGTCCTCTGGCTAGACTAATGAAAGTTGTGTTTGATGATAAAAAAACAAATTTTTGGGTGGCGCCTGTGGCTCAGTCAGTAAGGTGCTGGCCCCATAAACCAAGGGTGGTGTATTTAAACCCAGCCCTGGCTGAATTGCAACAAAAATAGCCGGGCGTTGTGGTGGGCGCCTGTGGTCCCAGCTACTTGGGAGGCTAAGGCAAGAGAATCACCTAAGCCCAGGTGTGGGAGGTTGCTGTGAGCTGTGATGCCACTGCACTCTACTGAGGGCGGTAAAGTGAGACTCTGTCTCTACAAAAAATAAAATAAAATAACTTTCATTTTCATTCAAGCCCCACCTTCAAGCATAATCCAACGATAGTGCTCAAAGGTAGCCTATAGTATCTCTACTGCTGGCAGTTAAGGAGACAACCCAACCAAAGGCTTTCTCATGTGTGAGTGAACTGAATAACAGACACACAGTTATGAACAGACTTAAAAATGATATCATATGATAGGCCACACACGGAAAAATGAAACATGATAGGCCAAGCATGGAAAAATGATATGATATGATAGGCCAAGCACGGTGACTCATGCCTGTAATTCTAGCACTCTGGAAGCTGAGGTAGGTGGATTGCCTATGCTCAGGTGTTTGAGACTAGCCAGAGAAAGTATGAGATCCCACCTCTACTAAAGCCAGAAAAAAAAAATTAACTGGGCATTGTGGTGGGTGCCTGTAGTCCCAGCTACTCTGGAGGCTGAAGCAGGAGGAAACTTGAACCTGGAGTTTGAGATGGCCGTGAGCTAGGCTGACACCATGGTGCTCTAGCCTGGGCAACAGAGCCAGACTTTGTCTCCAAAATATAAAAGATGTTGTGAATATAGCACAGATCATGATATGCATCTATTATTTCCTAAATGTGATTTGTGGACAAAAGAGCTCGCTTTTTAAAGTTTGTACTTTGTGCAATTACTCGGTTAATAAACCATGGTAACTGAAGTATGAACTGTGTTGTCAGGGGACTATTATTTCAGTTAACCGAGGTAACTGAAAACTGTGCCTATTGGAGCCAGGCAAAGGAAGGACTAAGGAGGTTAAAATACATAGTGACCATATCCCCCACTGAGCCCCTGAACTTTGAGCAGTCTGGTTTTTCCCCTTCCAAGTTTTCTCTGGTATTCCCCCAGCAAACTGTCCAGTCAGACTACTCTATATGAAGGTTTCGCAACCTCAGCATCATTCAAATTTCAGCCCAGATAATTCTTTATTGTGGAGGCTGCCCCACGCACTGTAGATGTTTATGGCAGCAATATGGATTTAAACTGTGCAAGTCCATTTATACTAAGATTTTCTTCCACCCCTGTCACCCTCAAGACAGCAAAACCAACCCCTCCTCTTCCTTCTTAGCCTACTCAAAGATGAGGGTGGGGACCTTTATGATTCACTTCCATATAATGAATAGTAAATATATTTTGTCTTTTGATTTTCTAACATTTTTTCTCTATCTTAGTTTCTTGTAAGAATATAGTATATGTAATAACACACATACAAAATATGTACTAATTAACTATTTATGTTATTGGTAAGGCTTCTGGTCAACACTAGGCTACTAGTGAAATTTTGGGTGGGTTATAAATGGCTTTTTTTTTATTTTTTATTTTTTAGAGACAGAGTATCACTGCATCGCCCTCGGTAGAGTGCCGTGGTGTCACACAGCTCACAGCAACCTCCAACTCCTGGGCTTAGGCGAGTCTCTTACCTCAGCCTCCCAAGTAGCTGGGACTACAGGCGCCCGCCACCAACGCCCGGCTATTTTTTGATGCAATTTGGCCGGGGTTTGAACTCGGTATATGGGGCCAGTGACCTACTTGCTGAGCCACAGGCGCCGCCCAATATAAATAGCTTTACAATTGCAGAGGGGGTTTGACCCTGTGTTCAAGGGTCAACTGTAATATCAAAGCTGGAAACAATGTACATAAAATAAAAGTTATACTAAAACAGTAAAATAGAAGTTCATTCAAACAGGAAAACTTTGTTAAATGCCATGAGTAGGGCTCGGCACCTGTGGCTAAGGTGCCAGCCACGTACACCTGAGTTTGCGGGTTTGAATCTAGCCCGGGCCCACCAAACAACAATGGCGGCTGCAACCAAAAAATGGCCGGGCGTTGTGGCAGACGCCTGTAGTCCCAGCTACTTGGGAGGCAGAGGCAAGAGACTCGCTTGAGCCCAGGAATTGGAGGTTGCTGTGAGCTATGATGCCATGAAACTACATCCAGGGTGACAGCTTGAGACTGTCTCAAAAAAAAAAAAAAAAAAAAAAGCCATGAGTAGATCTATGTATGCTAACTTTAAAATGTCTCTACTATGCTCTTAAAAAGGAATATGCCAAATTGCTACAATAGTCCCCTATGGAATCATGTCCTGCATATTTTGGGGACACATGAAACAGGGAGGGATGGAGAAATCTAGGTTGCAGAGCAGCTCTCACTTATTAAGACATTCACATTCTCCTAAGAATGGCATAAGGCTAACAGAACCCAGATGATTCAAACACAAACAAAAACCACAAGAACAAATTCTCTAAAAACTGTAGGCTTTTTTATTCAGTTAAGAGGTAGACAGATGAACATGGAAGGCTGTCCCATTTAACTTGCCCAAAGTTCAAATTCCACTCATTCATCCATCCCACACTGCCAGAAATCTTAAAGAATGAACCAAATTGCCCAAAAGCCTTTTCTTCTTACTTCTTAGCAACAGTCAAAGAACTGCTTGCAAAGAAGTTACAAACCTAAATTTCCACTGTGTTCAAAGAATCTCATCCCTCTAAGAAGTTCCCACATACGCCAATACAACCTGCCACTACTGACAGGAGGACAGAGTACCAATGACTCTATTTATTATGTAAGAGACTATAAGGGAAGCTTAAGTACATTTTTTGTTGTTTAATCCCTGTGCATATTAGGGCAGAAGCTGGTGAAACCAACAAAGCAAAGTACACTCTGTCAAATGGCTCTGCATGGTTTAAAACAAACAACCAAAAAAAAAAAAATCAAGTTATCTTCAGAGACACCATCAAAACATAATGGAATTGAAGCCTGATACAAAAGTAGAGAAATATGTACAGGAATTCACAGCCCAGAAGGAAAGCGGACCTCAGTAGGAACCAGTGGAAACCTGGCTCTTTTACATAGCTAATTTTGAGACAAGTCATATTTAGCACAAAAGCAATTATAGCACAAGTAACACTTCCCTCCCCTGGCTCCAAAACTTTAAAGACTCTCATCAGTCTTGGGTAACACTGTAATCATTATGCAAGGGAGCTGGAATGGGTAAGGTGGTCCCAACATTGATGCAAATTTTAATCTTGAACAGCTTCACACTCAGGGGATGACATACTTGAAGACTGCCATGATGGCAGCACTGATAACGCCAGAAATGGGGACTGTGACAAACCAGGCCATAAAAATGTTACGAAAAAGTCGCCAATCAACTGCCTTCTTAGATCGGAGCCAGCCAACAGATACAACAGAGCCCACCTAGGAAAGAAACAGACCAAAGCAACTGATTACGGAAGTGTCAAAGGTATTCTGCAAATAGATACCTGAGACTCACTCAGGCAAGATGTCCCAAACTAGATGAGACTAAGTCCATAAAAGCCAGTTTGTAACAAATTAAGATCACTCGTGGGAAGATGAAGGTAATATAAAAATCCCATTATTAAATCTGTACTACCTATGGTAAAATATGACACATGAAGAACATGTCCTTCTTCCCTTCTGAACTACCACAACTTCATGAACATGTTTTGCTTTTAATAATAAATTAAGTTGGGCTAGGTGTGGTGGCTCACCAGTCTAATCCTAGCACTCTGGGAAGCGAAGGAAGGTTGACTGCCTAAGCTCATGAGTTCAGTACTAGCCTGAGCCAGAGTGAAACCTCGTCTCTAAAAATAGCCAGGCGTTGTGCCAGGTGCCTGTAGTCCTAGCTACTTGGTGAGCTGAGACAAGAGAATCACTTGAGCCCAGAGTTTGAGGTTGCTGTGAGCTGTGATGCCATTGCACTCTACCAAGGGCAACAAAGTAAAGCTGTCTCTCCCCCAAAATTAATTAAGTTTTAGGTTTTCCAAAGACCATTTAGAAGGAAGCTGATATTAAAACCAAAAGGCGGCTGGGTGCAGTGGCTCATGCCTCTGTGAGGCCAAGGAGAATGGATTGCTTGACCTCAGGAGTTTGAGACCAGCCTGAGCAAAAAGCAAGACCAGCCTCCCGCCCCCATCTCTACTAAAAATAGAAAAACTGAGGCAAGAAGATCGCTTGAGGGTAGTGTCTGTGGTTCAGCGAGTAGGGCACCAGCCCCATATACCGAGGGTGGTGTGTTCAAACCTGGCCCTGGCCAAACTGCAAAACAAAAAAATAACCAGGCGTTGTGGTGGGCGCCTGTAGTCCCAGCTACTCGCAAGGCTGAGGCAAGAGAATCCCCTAAGCTCAGGAGTTGGAGGTTGCTGTGAGCTGTGTGATGCCACGGCACTCTACCCGAGGACAATAAAGTGAGACTACAAAAAAATAAAAATGAAAATAAAAAAGATCACTTGAGCCTGAGGTGGAGATTGAAGGCACTCTATCCAGCGCAACAGCTTGAATCTCCGTCTCAAAAAAAAACAAAAGAAAGAAAGAAAACCAAAAAAGGCAAATGCCGGCTAGGCAGCGTGGTTCATGCCTATATCCTACCACTCTAGAAGGCCAAGGCAGGTGTATTGCTTGAATTCAGGAGTTGGTGATCAGTCTGAGCAACAGTATGACCCCCATCTCTACTAAAAATAAAAAAAATAGCCAGGTATAGTGGAAAAGGCCGATAGTCCCAGCTACTCAGGAGGCTGAGGCAAGAGGATCACTTGAGCCCAGGAGTTTGAAGTTGCTGTGAGCTATAACACCATGGCACTCTACCCAGGGCAACAGAGTGAGATTCTGTCTCAAAAAAAATTAAATAATTAAATAGACAAATGCGGCTCGGCGCCTGTGGCTCAACAGGCTAAAGCGCCAGCCACGTACACCTGAGCTGGCGGGTTTGAATCCAGCCTGGGCCCGCCAAACAACAATGACGGCTGCAACCAAAAAATGGCCGGGCATTGTGGCGGGCGCCTGTGGTCCCAGCTACTTGGGAGGCGGAGGCAGGAGATTCGCTTGAGCCCAGGAATTGGAGGTTGCTATGAGCTATGATGCCACAGCACTCTATCCAGGGTGACAGCTTGAGGCTCTGTCTCAAAAAATAAAATAAAATAAAATAAAAAATAAATAGACAAATGCCAGCAGAGACATCTTGGTAGAAAAGGGATGACTCAGCAGTTTAAATTCTGTTAAGGAAGCCAGTTTCTTCCTTATCCTATAATTAAAATGGTCACCAAGCACCTTAAGATTCAATACATCTCTCAGTACTTCAATTCTGAGAGGTCTTGCTTTCTGTAAACACTTTGTCCTTCCAATAGCCCAACAAGCCTTACGGACTTATTAAAACCAGCCCTTCAGCCACTACAAATGGTAGCAAAAACTTACCTGGTCAGAATTAAATAGCTAACCAGCCTATCAGCACACATACCCAGACTACTAAAAAGAATATAACATTCCTAAGTAGAAATGTCCAAGATTAAAAAAATTTAGAAGCTGTTGCAATGAGGACTATGTAACCAAGGAAGAGGTTCATGGCCAGAAATCATACTTAGCTCTAAATAAAAGAACTTTTCCATTATTTGTTGAAAATATAGGCTTAACTGCATACATGGACACATGACATTGAAAAACATAAGGCTGTATGCTCATCACTTGTCCACTTATAAATTCTTCAAGATTCCAACAACTGCAAAAAACTTTCTAAATCAAAGAATAAAAGTTAAAAAACCCCTACATTATTAGAACCATTCAAAAGACATATGACATTTATATTAAACTTACTTTACAATGTGTTGTACTGATGGGCAGGCCAATATTTGATGCAATTACCACAGTGAGGGCAGATGCCAGTTCAATACTGAAGCCACTATAGACATAAAAAGATTACCGTCAAGAATATAGTCAGTTTTTTTTGGTGCGGGTGGGGGGTGGGGGGTGCGCCGCGGCAGAGGGGGTGAGGAGATAAGCTAACACTACCTCAAGTTAACAGAATTCTGCTTTGTTCTACTCAGTGTCAAAACCTCTACTAATACCTTTATTTGATATAACTTCCGAAATCTATTCCTGAAATAAGGACAAGGGATGCCCACTTATGTTATTCCAAGGTTTAAAGTTCTACATTCTTCTAGAAGTCCATTATTAATTAAAGCCTTCTTTTTTTTTTTTGTAGAGACAGAGTCTCACTTTGTCACCCTCGGTAGAGTGCTGTGGCGTCACACAGCTCACAGCAACCTCCAGCTCCTGGGCTTAAGCAATTCTCTTGCCTCAGCCTTCCGAGTAGCTGGGACTATAGGCACCAGCCACAACGCCCAGCTATTTTTTTGTTTTGCAGTTCGGCCAAGGCTGGGTTTGAACCCGCCACTCTCGGTATATGGGGCCAGTGCTCTACTCGCTGAGCCACAGGCGCCGCTCAAACCTTCAACTTTTATTTTGAAAAGTTTAGCAAATAAATGTATGACAAAAATGTTTAAGGGCCACATGGTAAGCAACATGCAGAAAGTTCACATCAACAATAACATTAAGAACTTAAACAAATTCAGTTACTTTAACTAGCAAGATCTGTGTGCGAGCATTCTACAATATGAGATCTCCAAAGAAAATGAGCACTCCCCTCCCTAAGACCTGCTTTACCTACTTACCTAGAGGGTGTGATTGGTGTCAGATCCTTCCCCATGGTCTGGATAACTCTCCTTCCCCAAACCCACAGGCCAATACAGATACCAACACCACCATAGAGTAAAAGCCATATGGGTGTTGCCACTTTTGAAGAAACATCTCCCGTTTCATAAACCAGATATAAAGCAACCAGAGGACCGATGGCATTGCTGGAAGAAAAACAAGAGGGAAAGTGATTTTTCAGATAAAACTAGAGCTTAGCAAGATCCAAGGTGCTGAACAACTTAACAAACTGTGTATAAAGTATAGATATCAAGCTTATTTAGCAAAGGAGGTTTGTTTTTTTTTTTGAGATAGTCTCACTATGTCGCCCTCGGTAGAGTGCCATGATATCATAGCAACCTCAAACTCTTGGGCTTAAGCGATTCTCTTGCCTCAGCCTCCCAAGTAGCTGGGACTACAGGTGCCTGCCATATTGCCAGGCTATTTTATGGTTGTAGTTGTCATTGTTGTTTAATAGGCCTGGGCTGGGTTGAAATCCACCAGCCTCCTTATATGTGACTGGCACCATAACCACTGTGCTACAAGCACCAAGCCACAAGGCTCTTTTGAAGAAAATGAATGGGTGGCTCACACCTGTAATCCCAACACCTGGGAGACCAAAGTGGGTGGATTGCCTGAGCTTACAGGTCAGAGACCAGCCTAAACCAGAGCGAGACCCCGCCTCTAAAAAAATAGCCAAGTGGCGTTGCGGGTGCCTGTAGTCCCAGCCACGCAGGAGTCTGAGGCAGGAGAATCAGCTCAGCCCAAGAGATGGAGGTTGCTCTGAGCTAGGATGCCACCAAGGATGACCAAGTGAGAATCTACAAAAAAAAAGTGAATGAGACCGCAGCATACATACCAGAAAAAATTGAATGCAGCTCTGATGGAGTCCCACACACGCAGTGCCTCTTTCCTCTGGCAAAGAGCTTAAATCAACTCTCAAGATCCCATCAATAGTTTACAAACTACTAAATTAAGGCAAATGACCTACAGAGTCACTATAGGGCACAGATTTTAAGTTTTTCATCTTATACCCCACAATTTACTATCAAAGAAATAGATGCTATCTTGATAGACAAAAGGCTTCTCTGTGAAAGGCATCTCTGTCTATGTTTATTACAGAGAAATAAAGTTAGAAATACTCTGTAATTCCTCTAAGAATAAAATTTTATTAAATCAGGTGGCGCCTATGGCTCATTGAGTAGGGCGCTGGCCCCATATATGGAGGGTAGTGGGTTGAAACCCGGCCCTGGCCAAACTGCAACAATAAAAAAATAGCCGGGCCTTGTGGTGGGTGCCTGTGGTCTAAGCTACTTGGGAGGCTGAAGCAAGAGAATCACCTAAGCCCAAGAACTGGAGGTGGCTGTGAGCTGTGACACTCTACCGAGGGTGACAGAGTGAGACTATCTCTTAAAAGAAAAAATCTTACTAAGTCAATAACTGCTATGACCCCACACATCCTATCTAAATTATTCGACATCCCATGGGTGTTGTGAATATCACTATAACAACCACAGGCTTATAAAAAAGATAAGATGGTTTCAAAACAGTCAGCAACGTAAGATTCTGTTGACTAGGCTCGGCACCTGTGGCTCAGCGGGCTAAGGCGCCAGCCACGTACACCCGAACTGGCGGGTTCGAATCCAGCCCGGACCCGCCAAAACAACAATGATGGCTGCAACCAAAAAATGGCCGGGCGCTGTGGCGGGCGCCTATGGTCCCAGCTACTTGGGAGGCGGAGGCAAGAGACTCGCTTGAGCCCAGGA
>CAUYON010199441.1:0-19040 GCA_963573935.1 Arctocebus calabarensis
GGGCCAGTCAAAACAGAGCTGTGAGGCTGAGGCAAGAGAATCGCTTAAGCCCAAGAGCTGGAGGTTGCTGTGAGCAGTGTGACGCCACGGCACTCTACCCAGGGCGATAAAGTGAGACTCTGTCTCTACAAAAAAAAAAAAGCGTTCATAGATACAATTGGAGGTATTGGGGGATATGTTTGTTCAGGACATCTCTATTAAGAAGGCTTTAGGATCACCATTTTCACCTATCCTACATTGAAAAGAAACTGGACTTCATTCTCGGAAATTTTCAACTCTTTCATAAATAGAACGTAATGCTTCTAGTTCCATCTCCTTCTCCTCGTTGGCTCTCATCGCGTTGGTGGCCGCGGACCGCGTTCGCGTTCAGGACAATGCAGGGAGCGCGAGGGCAGTGGCCCGAGACCAGGGCGTCCCACTCCCGCGCTTCGGCTGGGGTGGCGGCACCCACGGATGGGAGTCCGGGCTCCCCGGCCCTCGACAGCGCTCAGTAGCCGTAGCAGTGTCGCGCCCGGGGACCTCGGGAGCAGCAGTGGATTAATTATAATAGTAAACTGTCCAAATTTTAGGGCAAGAGGGGCATTTAGCATAATATGCTTACAAATAAAGGGATTCCTTCTAGAGTCTTCATTGTTAGTTTGCTGCTCAAAAGAAAGCTACTGCTTTCTTCTCCCACAGCCCTCAGCAGGGAAACACTTAGATCTCTTCTAGTCCAAACAGTATAAGACTAAATGTTAGCGGAAGAGTGCTACATTATTACACTGCTCAACTTTTTTCTATCTGTTGGGGTTGATTGCTTCCGGAGTTGGCCACAACAATGCCTCCCACCCCACCTACCCTTATGCAGTGTGACTTTTCATCAAGAATAAAGCTTATTAGGTGGCACCTAATAAGTGGGTAGGGCGCCGGCCCCAAATACCGAGGGTGGTGGGTTCAAACAAGGCCCCGGCCAAACTGCACCAAAAAGTAGCCGGCGTGTGGCGGGGCTACTTGGTAGGCTGAGGCAAAAGAATCGCCTGAGCTGGAGCTGGAGGTTACCTGAGCTGTGTGACGCCACAGCACTCTACCGAGGATGACAAAATGAAATTCCTGTCTTTAAAAAAAAAAAAAAAGGCAGCTCGGCGCCTGTGGCTCAACAGGCTAAGGCGCCAACCATGTACACCTGAGCTGGCGGGTTCAAATCCAGCCCAGGCCCGCCAAACAATAATGACGGCTGCAACCAAAAAAAAAAATGGCCGGGCGTTGGGGCGGGTGCCTGTAGTCCCAGCTACTTGGGAGGCAGAGGCAGAAGACTTGCTTGAGCCCAGGAATTGGAGGTTGCTGTGAGCTGTGATGCCAGAGCACTCTACCAAGGGTGACAGCTTGAGGCTCTGTCTCAAAAAAAAAAAAAAAATGAATAAAGCTTGCTGGCTCGGTGCCACATACACTTGGGGTTGGCAGGTTTGAACCAGGCCCAGGCGTGCTAAACAACAATAACAACTACAACAAAAAATATTCGGGCGTTGTATCGGGCACCTGTGGTCCCGGCTACTTGGGAGGCTGAGGCAAGAGAATCACTTAAGAGTTTGAGGTTGAGGGTGCTGTGAGCTGTGGTGCCACATTCTCTACCAAGTGAGACCCTGTCTCAAAGAAAAAAAAAATGAATAAAGCTTGCTGGGTGTAGTAGCTTGAGCCCAGGAATTGGAGGTTGCTATGAGCTATGATGCCACAGCACTCTATCCAGGGTGACAGCTTGAGGCTCTGTCTCAAAAATAAATAAATAAAAGAAAAAAAACTTAAAAAAAAAAAAGAGGCCTTGCAGTTTTTGTTTTTGTCCTCTTGGAGCCCTGCATCTTCATAGGATTAATTACCCTGATAGATCACTTGAAAAGAGAGAAAGAGACTGAGATCACCCCTACTGGATAAAAAAAAAAGGATCTAGGGTTCAGCATTCCAGCCACCCATAACAGCGACCAGAAGTAAGGCCACCTTGCATCCTCCATCCCAATTCAAACCTGCCGGAGTGAGCCCAGTCCTCACCATATGGGACATAGATAAGCCATCCTAGCTGGGCCTGCCTGGGCAATCCATGCAGTCATAAGCAATTATGTAAATATTAAGTCACTACATCTTGAAAGGGTTTGTCAAATAGAAATGCATTACTGAAACACCCACAGTAGTTATTTGGCTGAATGGGTTTTTTTCTTAAGTTTTGTTCATACTCAGTTTTTTACTATTTAACCAAAAGCAAAATGTCCACTAGGGTTAGCCAATCTGTTACTAAAAGTTAGAAAAGACAAAACAATATAAAGGGAAGTCAAAGTTAAGTCTAATTGAGAGTAAGACTAGTGAAATCTATTTTGAGGATCAGGAGAAAGATGTTTTTTGGTTGACCAAGAAGTTCCAGGTGCAGACATTTTTGAGAGACTAAAATCTGGGTTTTTTTCGGGGGCAAATTCTCTCAGAAGCAGAAGTGAGATAGTTAAGAGTCCTAAAGTGTTGGAGGAGTAGTATTGTAAAAGGAAAGGGAGGAGAAAGCAGAGGTGGGCAGAGAGAGCTGTCAGACCTAGATGCAGACATGATAAAGTTTCTGTCAGCCCAATTGGGAGTTCCAAAGCAAAGAATGGCTAAGCCCTGTACCATACTCAGTCTGGGGCCACGGGCTGAAGAAGAGGACAGGGATAACCAGGACCCTTGCAGGTTGGTAGTCAGTTGTTTCTTAAAGTAGCATTTCTTTCTTTTTTTTTTTTTGTAGAGACATAGTCTCATTTAATTGCACTCAGTAGAGTGCCATGGTGTCACACAGCTCACAGCAACCTCCAACTCCTGGGCTTAGGTGATTCTCTTGCCTCAGCCTCCTGAATAGATGGGACTACAGGCGCCCGCCACAATGCCCGGCTATTTTTCTGTTTTGCCGAGGTCGGGTTTGAACCTGCCACCTTTAGTATATGGGGCTGGCGCCCTACTCGATGAGTAACAGGTGCCGCCCCTTAAAGTATTTCAAAAGCAGCATATCTCTCTGCCAAAGAAGGCATAGTGGATCTTCTATGTTTTTTTTTTTTTCCTAGAGACAGAGTCTCACTTTATCACCCTCAGTAGAGTGCCATGGCATCACACAGCTCATAGCAACCTCCAACTCCTTGGCTTAGGCGATTCTCCTGCCTCAGCCTCCTGGGTAGCTGGGACTACAGGCACCCAGCACAATGCCCGGCTATTTTTTTTTTAAATGCAGTTCAGCTGGGGCTGGGTTTGAACCCGCCACCCTTGATATATGGGGTTGGCGCCTTACTGACTGAGCCACAGGCACTGCCCTATAGTTTTTTTTTTTAATTATATGATTTTTTTAAATGGTAACTACATGGATTGAGTTAGTACCTCAGAGAATGGTGAGAATGAAGGCTGAATTCAAAAGAATTGCATGCCCCCTTTCCCTTCTCCATCTTTTGATTATAAGTTACTTATCTCCTTCTCTGGGATTCCACTGGACATTGTTCATATCTGACATAGTACTCAATACCATCATAAACAAATACCATCAAAGTAAAGTATCTGTTTAAAGCTGGGCACATTGGTACAGACCTTTAGTCCCAGCTACATGGGAGGAAGAGATGGGAGAACCACTTGAGCCTAAGGGTTCCAGACCTGCCTGGGTAATGTAGTCAGACTCTGTCTCTTAAAAAAAAAAGCATCTACATTTTCTCTCCTAGACTGAACTCCTCTAAGGGCAGAAGTGTGCCTTATTTATAGTCATGTGCCATATAACATTTCAGTTAACAACGGACCACATATGGGATGGTGGTCCCATAAGATTATATTGGAGGGGAAAAATTCCTTTCACCTAGTGGTGGTGTAGCCATCATAATGTTGTAGCATAGGCTCAGCGCCCTTAGCACAGTGGTCACAGCACTGAGACTGGCGGGTTTGAACAGGACCCAGGACAGCTAAACAACAATGACAACTGCAACAAAAAATAGCTGGGCATTGTGGTGAGCACCTGTAGTCTCAGCTACTTGGGAGGCTGAGGCAAGAGAATCTCTTAAGCCCAAGAGTTGGAGGTTGCTGTGAGCTGTGATGCCACAGCTCTCTCCCTAGGGCGAAATAGTGAGACTGTCTCAAAAAACAAAACTGTTGTAGCATAATTACTTTATTTTTTATAAATTTAGTGTAGCATATATATGTACAGTCACAGTGTTTATAATAAAGTCTGCATTAATGTAATGTCCTAGAGACATTCACTCAGTACTCACTGACTAATCAGAGCAACTTCAAATCCTGCCAGCTCCATTCGTAAGTGTCCTATACAGGTGTACCCTTTCTCTTTTATACCACATACTATATTTTTACCCAACCTTTCTTATATTTAGATGCACAAATAATTAGTATTGTGTTTAATTGTGTCTAGTATTCAGTACGGCAACACACCATACAGGTTTGTAGCTAGTAGCAATGGTCTATCCAAGGTAGCGTTGGTGTACAATACTCTATACTATCAAGGTTTGTGTAAGTACACTCATACAATGACAAAATTGTCTAATGATGCATTCCTCATAACATATCCTTGCCCTTAAGCAAGGCATGGCAGTATTCACTTTTCTACCTAACAAACACTTGGTCTCTGAAATAAAGTAAATCCGGCTCAGTGCCTGTGGCTCAGCGGGCTAAGGCGCCAGCCACGTACACCTGAGCTGGCGGGTTCGAATCTAGCCCGGGCCCACCAAACAAGACAATAATGACGGCTGCCAAAAAAAAAAAAATGGTCGGGCGTTGTGGCAGGTGCCTGTAGTCCCAGGTACTTGGGAGGCAGAGGCAAGAGACTCGCTTGAGCCCAGGAATTGGAGGTTGCTGTGAGCTGTAATGCCACGACACTCTACCAAGGGTGACAGCTTGAGGCTCTGTCTCAAAAAAAAAAAAATAAAAGAAAGAAAGTAAATCCTCAAAAATCAACTGAATGAATGAGCAAATAAGCTGTCTCTTGCTTCTTATAGAATGAAGAGATGCTTTCATTTATCCAGTTTGAACTAGATCCTGTTTGTTTTACATACAGTGTTTTGCCAATAGCATTTAATTACATACTCATTCCAGCAGGTTAGAGTTAATTCAACTTCCAAAAAGATGATCTAGTGAAAAATAAGAGTGGGAAATGGTGGGGCTGAGGGTGGGGATGGGGTCACTTGAAGAAGGAAGAAATTAAAGGTTCTAAGAAGAGAAAATATAGAGGCAAAGAGAGAAAAGAAAATGGAATAAAGGCCATTAGATAAGAAAGGTCAATAAAAGAAGGAAAAAGCAGGACAGGAGGAGAAAAAGAATGAAAAGGAGACAGAAGAGAATTAAGTAGAGCTGTGAAAGAGGGGGGTGGGGAGTCAGGCTCACTGCTGTCCTACCCGAAGAGATATCCCTCAATAGAAGCCTCACTGACAGCTGTTACCATAATGGGAACTGGCACCTAAAGAGAAGGCAAGTCTGGTTTAATTAGTTAAATGGTTATTATCTATGTCCAATGGGGCTAGGAGAGGTTATGGGGATGGAAGGATTGGTGACCTACCTCCTTCCATAGGCTGAAAGGAAAAACAGATGTACAATCTGTCTGGCCAGGAATTAAAGATTCCCATGTGTTCTTATTCACCAGTTATATTTTAAAGGGGCCCTGTACTGCTCTGGTGGGGGCCGCTAGAATCAAACATTAGCTTTACCTTGAATTAATAGGTTTACTTACCTCCTTCCCTTCTGTGTGATAGCCAGCCTCACATCAGGAGTCTTAATGATGTAGCAGGAACTGAACACCATCTCTCATCACTGAAAGTAGCACTAAGACAGGGATGTTGCTGCCCTGCATTCATAATCCAACTCTGCCACTAATAGGCTGAGCGTTTTTGGGCTAATCATTTTGCCAGTTACATCCCAGGTAGAATCGTACAAGTGAAAAAGAAAATCTAGAGAATTTAGTAAATTTAATTCTTTGGAAAAGTAATGTCTTGGTACGCCTGTAATCCTAGCACTCTGGGAGGCCAAGGCAGGTGGACTGCTTGAGCTCAGGAGTTGGAGACCAGCCTGAGCAAGAGTGAGACCCCATCTTTACAAAAAAAAAAGATTGTGGTTTGTTGCAGAATTTGGGTCATGGCAAATAAAGGCACTTAAAAAAATCTCTATTGTTGTGGAGAGACAAAATTAAAAAATAATAATATCTTTTGGGCCAGGCATGGTGGCTCACACCTTTAATCTGGGAGGCCAAGGTGGGAAAACCAATTGAGCTGAGGAATTCAAGACCAGTCTGACCAAGAGTGAGACTGTCTCTACTAAAACTAGAAAAAATTAGATGGGCACAGTGGCTGGTATAGTTCCAACTATTTAAGAGGCTAAAGCAGGAAAATCGCTTGAGCCCAGGCATTGGTGGTTGCAGTGAGCTATGATGATGCCATTACCCTCCAGTCTGGGTGAGACTCTGTCTCTAGAAGAAAAGAAACTTTATTTATTTATTTTATTTTATTTTTTACAGACAGAGTCTCACTTTATCACCCTCGGTAGAGTACTGTGGCGTCACACAGCTCACAGCAACCTCCAACTCCTGGGCTTAGGCGATTCTCTTGCCTCAGCCTCCCGAGTACCTGGGACTACAGGCATCCACCACAACACCCAGCTATTTTTCTGTTTTGCAGTTTGGCCGAGGCCGGGTTTGAACCCGCCACCTTCAGTATATGGGGCCGGCACCCTACTCAATGAGCCACAGGCGCCGCCTGAAAAGAAACTTTTTTTATTTCACCTACCTTCATGTGCTCATATGCTTCCTCCGCATTTTTTTTTTTTTTTGAGACAGAGTCTCATTATGTCACCTTCGGTAGAGTGCCCTAGTGTCACAGCTCACGGCAACCTCAAACTCTTGGGCTTAAGCAATTCTCTTGTCTCATCCTCCCAAGTAGCTGGGACTACAGTAGCCACCACAACACCTGGCTATTTTTTAGTTGTAGTTGACCCGGCTGGATTCAAACTCATCAGCTCTAGTGTATGTGGCTGGTGCTCTAGCTGCTGAGCTACAGGCACCTGAGCCTTCCTCTGCATTCTTTTTTTTGGGGGGAGACAAGAGTCTTAAGCTGTTGCCTCAGCCTCCCAAGAAGCTGGGACTATAGGTGCCTGCTGCAATGCCCAGCTATTTTTTGGTTGCAGTTGTCACTGTTGTTTGGCAGACCCAGGCTGGATTCGAACCTGCCAGCTCTGGTGTTATGTGGCTGGTGCCCTACCTGCTTGACCCACAGGCACCAAGCCTGTCCTCTGCATTCTTTTCTTTTTTTTAGACAGTCTCAAGCTGTTGCCCTGGGTAGAGTGCTGTGGTGTCACAGGTCACAGAAACCTCCACCTCTTGGGCTTAAACTATTCTCCTGCCCCAGCCTCCCGAGCAGCTGGGACAAGAGCCCGCCACAACACCTGGCTTTTTTGTTGCAGCTGTCACTGCTGTTTTTTTAGCTGGCTGGGCCAGGTTCGAACCAGCCACTCTTGGTATATGGAGTCGGCATATACCCACTGAGCCACAGGAGCCTCCTCTGCATTCTTCATCGTAGAAGTCTTCTTTTATATTGTTAGTAGGAATTAGTAGATTAGATTATTACTATTATTAGATTACTTTCCTTTTTCTTTCTGATTGTAACATTAGATCTCAAGAATCGTCAAGTTTAAGTCACGTTGTTTCTTTTTTCTTTTTGAGACAGAGCCTCAAGCTGTCACCCTGGGTAGAGGGCTGTGGCATCACAGCTCACGACAACCTCCAACTCCTGGACTCCAGCGATTCTCATGCCTCAGCCTCCCAAGTAGCTGGGACCATAGGCGCCAGCCGCAACGCCCGACCATTTTTTGGTTGCAGCTGTCATTGTTGTTTGGCAAGCCCGGGCTGGATTCGAACCCGCCAGCTCAGGTGTATGTGGCTGGCGCTTTAGCCACTTAAGCCACTGGCACCGCCAAGTCACGTTGTTTCTACAGATTCACGGATGTCAGTAGGCTAGGCTGGGGTTTGGGAAAAACTGATAAAGATACAGTTTTCAATGTCCAAACAAAACAAAGCAGAACACAGCCTGGTGGTGAAAAAAATCTAGGCAAAGAGAAAACATCCTAAATGACTGGGCACAGTGGGCAAGTCTCTACCTTTTGAGAACACAAACTCCTCCAGGAAATTACATTAGCTGAAGGTTGTTTTAGGACAAGGCTGAATAAATTAAATATTTCAACACCATATGTTCAGCTTTGGCAGGAGATGTGGTGGGAAAGGAGTCTCAATGTTAGGGAATGCCCATATCACACCCCAGCTGGCTATTTAATCATGAAATAAGAAGAAACACAAATATTTGGTCAAAACACCTTTAATGATGGAGGGAAAGACACTAATATCTCCCCTGTCTGCTCTTAACAGTTAACTATGTTAGGAATTTCTGGAGCCTACAATTTTGGAGGAGACACCATCATTCAAATCAATCAACAGCAAACCCTCACTCTCTCCTCCTCAGAACTCCTGTTCCAAATGATCCTATGTTAAAAGTAAATACTACATCTTATTACAAGACAGAGAGGCAGGGAGGATACCACCTAGAACTCATCCCCCAAAGCCTGGGACCCTAAGAACCATACAGTGGTAAAAACACCAGCCCCAGCGCAGGGTAGGCAAAATGGGGAAAAAAAGGGGTCTTGAGAGAGGAAGATGAGGAAATACAAGGGACCAGGGAATAGTGGGCAGAGTTATCTAAAACTAGAAGCACACTAGTGCTAGGAAATCCCCCATGATCGCTAGTGCACTGCTGCACACTATGTTACTATTAGCCCAAACAAAATATGCATGAAAATATCCACATTCACAAGAATTTGAGGTTCCCTCCTTTCCATCAGGTCCCTTTCTTAATCACATAGGTTCCCAGCAAGTTCTATGCCTTAGCAATATTCCTCAACTCTCCCTCGTTACTTTAAGCACTCCCACCAACAATGTTCATTTAAAAGATAGGAAAACTAACTTCACATTTCCCAAATATCCCATGGGAGACCTCATGGCAAGAAATCAGCTTGTTTCTCAACTTTAAGAGGCCATGATGCATGATAAGCTGGAGGTATCTTGGCATACTGACTAACCAACATCTTTGCCTTACTTAATGTGACCATCAAGGGATTTGCTGGGAAAAATCGTCCTATGCTCTTCATTTCTCTCTACCGCCTAGGAGTGAACCACCAATTACTGAAACATCTTCAGTGATGGCACCTTCTGGAGCAGGAGGCAGGAGAAGGAATGTACAGTTTGCTATTGTCTATGATGGGCTTCTCAGGTGCTGAGAGGCAGGAGGCAGGAGGCTAAAATAGGAGGAAGGGGACTGTCTTCTCCTTGGCCTCTCTGGATTCTTTTGTTGGAGGAACCTTCCCAGCCACAGTTCCTGCACTACACAGCACTGGTGAAGCCAAGCTTGAAGTGGTAGTGGGAGTGGAGCTGGAGCTCCAGGGGTTAGTGGGCAGGAAAGCCACGTACTGGTTCAAGAGAGATAGGGGACCTACCCTCACCAGCTGAGTAGAAAGGTCCTGGGACAAGAAGTCCTGCATGTTGACCTGGTCACCAGAGAGGAGCGGTGCTGTGCCCCCCAGAGACAGCTGCCAGCCCCTTTGGGCTGGGCTGCAATTCCAAATGTGGGTGCTCAGGTGCACCTGCCAAAGGGAAAGGGAGAAGGAAAAAGGAGAGGGAGGGTCAACCCAGGGGAACTGAAGAGGGTTCTCCTTGAGAATGTGAAAGCTGCTGTAGAGAGTCTATTTTCCTCAGAATGAAGAGGGGAAAAATTCCTCAGGGGGCCATCCCCTTGTAAGCACAATAATTTCCAAGCTCTGAGAAGGGACTAGAGAAAAGCCATTAGGGACACAGCATGGAAGAACTCAGAGGAGAAGACAAAAATAAAGGCTCATACATCTCAGAGTTCCTTCTGTGGAGCTCTCAGTTTCTGCTGCCTGGGTCAAAGGGTGGCAGGTACAGAAAACAGGCTCATGGAATCGTGGGGTCATCTTTTCGGGGAAAGGGGGAGAGCCCTGGGGAAGTGATGGAAGGTGAACATCCAGGGATCAAGGAAAGAGCAGCAATATTCTGAGGGCCATGGGGGGCAAAGGGCTGTACCTGGTGGTGAGCCAACAGCATATGCTTCTTGAGGGTAGCCCGCTCCAGAAAGCCCTGTCTGCAGAAGACACAAGTGAAGAGTGGCCCTTCCTTGGGGTGGGTCTTCTGATGCTCCTCCAGGGCTGCCTGGGTGGGAAAGGAGTGGCCACACACTTCACAGGTCTTTCTGCCGCTGCTCTCTCCCGGCTCCTTTCTCATTGCTTCCTGCAAGCTCAGCTCCTCCACCAAGGAGGTGCTGGTGCCCTCCCCTTCTGGGGTGAGAGCTAACTTTGGGCTTGAGCTCCTCTCCGGTTTGCCCCCCTCTTCCTTGCCTCCCGAAACATCACTACTTCCCTGTTCCATTGACTGAGGCTGATCCAGGCTGTTAGGTGGTGGTGGTGGTGGTGGCAGAGAAGACTGTTGAGTAGCTTTCTCATTACTGTCCATCTCCTTCCCAGCTGTGGCTGCAGCTACCACTGTCCCCACTTCCTCCTCTGCTCCAGATGCCTCTTCTGAATCACCTCGCACTGATATTGCCTTCTCACCTCCACTCTCGGAACCTCTCCCTGCCAGGGAATCTTCATCAGTCACATCTTCCTCTTCTTCCTCATCCTCCTCTTCCTCCTCAGACAACTCCTCTTCAGGTAAAGGCTGTTGAACCGGCTGCTGGGGAAAGCTCCCTGCCCCGGAGACCGCAGACTGCTCAGAGCCATTCTCCTGGGCAGCTCCTCCACCTTCAGGGAGTGTGGTACCACCGTTGGGGATCTGACCCCCCAGGTGCATCCGAACGTGCTGCTGCAGACTGACAGCATTGGTGAACTTCTTCTGGCAGATGGGGCAGGAGTTCTGAGCCCGGGCTGCTGGACTGGCCTTGTGGCCCACAAAATGTGCACGTAGATTGCCCCGAGTGGAGAAAGCTCTGCCACACACTTTGCATTTGAAGGGTCGCTCACCTCCATGTTGGCCATAATGCAGGCGTAGGGCCCGGGGACAGCTCAGTACTCGGAGGCAGATGACACACTGATTAGGTCCACACGAGCCTGAGGAAGAAGGTATAGGGGCAGAGGTGGTGGGAGCTCCTGAGGCAGTGGAGGCCACTGCCACGGCTCCTTGTCGGTCAATCTTTTCTACCAGTTGCTGCAGCTTCGATGTCTCCGAGGGTGAGGCTCCCAAGGGCTCTAGCACATAGGGGAAGGGGAAGCTGCCAGTGGACTTGAAGTGGTTGGTAAGCAGTGCCCAGCTTGGTAGCGAAGTCACCAGCTTATTTAGCTGCATACGGGTTGCTGGGCCACTTTCTGTCACCCCACTGATGGCGGAGCCCTCACTCCCTGGAGGAGTGTTTTCATCAGCTTTACTCTTGGGCTCCACTGCTTTCATAAGCACAAACTTATTGAAAGCAGGGAGCCCCGGAGCTGTGGCTGTGCCTGCACCAGTGGAGAGTAGCGTCAGGCTCTCCGTGGCACTGAGAGCTGTAGTGGAAGCCACCAGAGGCTTGCGTTCGACACCTCCACCTGGAGTGGCTGCCTCCTCCTCTGCCTTCTCTGGTGGCACAGACATACCATAAGGCAGGCCGCTGCCGGTGATGACATAGTCTAGGTGCTCCGGCACTGGGTGTGGGTTCATCTGCACGTGCGGGTACTTCTCACGATGCCGGTGAAAATGCACTTTGAGGTTCCCACGGGTGGTAAAGCGGTTGCCACAGACATTGCACTTATAGGGCCTCTCACCCGTGTGGGAACGAAGATGGATCTGCAGGGCACTGTCACTGCCAAATACTTTGGCACAGAAGCGGCATTTGTGCCTTCCACCAGGCTTCTCCAAGGGACCCATCACTTCCCCAAAGCCCAGCTCACCACTTCCATTCTTTGGCTTTAGGAGCCCTGGGGAGGCAGCAGCCTCAAGGCCTCGGGCTGCCCCGAGACACTGTGCTGCCAGGAGTCCAGTGGTGCTTGGGAATGCCAGATGAGGTGAGGCAATCAGCTGATCGGTGCTGCCTGGCAGGGCTGGGGAGGGGGTGGGAGTGGGCTTGTGGCTTCGCCCAACCCCTCCAGCAGAGAAAGGATGCTGTGATCCCAGTGGGTGGTAAAGGTGGAAGAAAGCCTGCTTGGGTGTTTCTGCCCCTGAGGAAGAGGAGGAGGAGGTGGAAGAAGATGCCAGTGTCTTGCCAGTTTGGACAGGCTTGATGGGGCTGAAGAGTGGTAGTAGGGGCTTGGTAGAAGAGGCTGTCCCTGTCCCAGGTAGCTCTGAGGGACTGGCAGGGGTGCCCACCGTCTGGCCTAAGGAGCCAAGCAGCAGCACCTGCCTGCAGATTTGCTCGGTCATCTGCATCTGGTGGATCTGCCGCTGCTGCAGCACCCGGAGCTCTTCCAAGATCAGGGGAATGTTCAAGTGGCTGCTGCCTACACTTGGGGGTGGAGGGGGAGGGGGTGGCGGAGGGGGTGCAGGGGTGGATTCTGGAGGTAATGGGGTTGCTCCCAGCTTGGGACTGGCCAAGATTAGGCCCCCGCCTCCTCCAGCCGCTGTACCTGTGGCAGCGACCAGGAAATGCCCTGCAGACTCTTCTGCTCTCCGTTCTGGGCCCCAGGTGGGATCTGTGGGCACAGAGGAGCCAGAATCGGGAGGATTGCTGTGCTCTATATCCATGACCTGGGGACTATTGTGACCCTCCGGCCGGGGTTCAGAGGAGGCTGAAGAGTTGTTGGGGTTCTCCTGGCCCCCAATTATCACCATTACAGGAGGCTCAGTAGAACATGCATTCTGGTGGGCGAGGAATTCAGTTGGGTCAGTGAATTGTGCGCAGCACTTGGCACAGACTTGGGGGTGGTCCTCCTCGCTAGCATCACCTGGGGAGAAGACAAGGAGAGAGAGCGTGGGTGGCGTGGTGGGGTTGGGTATACAGAGGCTCTAATTCACAACGAACCCAGAGCCCAGTAACCGCCAGTTGGGGGTGGGGAAATGAGCTCACCATCAGGCCACGCAGAAGACTAGATAGAGCTCAGTCCTAACCCTCATGGACAAGAGACACCCCTGCATGGGATGGTGGGGGCGGCAAGAGCATGCTACTCCTTTCCTCTGTTGCCCTCCCTTCCCCAAAACCCCAGCAAGTGCAAGGAATGGGTGTGAGGACAGGGGCCTATGTAGAGAATCGTGCATTTTATCCCGCACACTGAAAGTCCTTACCCCAGTGCAACCCCTCGCCCCCACGCCTGCCCCGACCGGACCCTACCGCACCTCTGAGCTCCGCTGGCTCCCCGCAGGGCCCCCCGAGACGAGGGCTCCTCCCAGCTTCTTGCGCCATGGTTGTGGGGGAAGTGGAGGGCCAGGGGGGGTGGCAGACAATGGATATTAGGATAGAGGGAGGCGGCGCTGGCCGCCCGGGCTGCGGCAGCCTCTGCACCCAGCGGCCCAGACTGCGGAGATGGAGATCAGCGGCGGGGGCAGGGAGCAGAGGCAGAGGGGGAGGGGAGCCAGGAGGCGCGGAGGAGGGGAGGAGCTGGAGCGAGAAAGCTGGGAGAGGGGAGATGGGGGAGGAGCTGATGAAGAGGGGAGTTTATGGGGAGGAGCTGCTAGGGAGGGAGGCGGGAGCTGGAGGAGGCGGGAGCGGGGAGCGCAAGTTGGGGTGCGGGGCGGGAGCCCAGAGCCCTGGAGAGTTTCCGGAGGCTCCGTGACAGGTGCTGTGAGGCACAGTGGGGGTCCACCTTTCCTTGTACTCGGCCAACTCCCCCCATCTCCAGATGTCTTTGCCCAGGCCAGCCCTCCCCCGCTCCCGTAGGCCCAAGGGGCACAGTGGGAATCGTAACCCTGCTCAATAGAGCAAGGCGATAGGCTTCTCTTATTTTTCTTTGGATAAAGGATCCTCTGCGCCTGGAAAATGTGGATTCCAGAGGTCTGAGGACCAGAGGGGAAGAGGGAGCTCAGAACATTCCCTCCTCATCAGCACACACCCCAAAATTCTCTACTTCTATCTCTCCACGAAGTTTCTCAGGGTGGGTGGCTGCAAGGTAGAATTGACAAGGACGTCATTTCGGGACTCCTCTCAGCAGCACACTATGTCTCTTTGCTCCCCCCACCCTTACCCAGGAATAATAGTTAAATGCAAAAGCTACTTCAAAGATCACTCAGCCAAAACCTAATTTATAGAGTTCATGCTCATTTGAGAAGACTTCTCTTGCTTACTACCTTCTCACGTACCCTACACAGTTAAGGTAGTGGGTTTAGAGAGATACTAGCCTGTAGGGGGCCTAGGGAGGCCCACCCAGCTCTAACCTGGGAGAGGAAAGCCCTCCTGAAACAATGAGGAAAATGCAGTAGACACTACCAGACAGCCTTTCGTTGTCTAAACTCCCTTTCAGCCCCAACCTGGTTTCAAAGCCGGCTCACCACTACAGAGACAGCCCCCAATTCAGAAAGGATAAGTAAGGATAAGACGCCTCCTGGATCAGGAAGGCTGAATTCCCTTTTTACCTTGAAATGAGCCTTTTTTTTAATAGATGTTCTTGCTAACCTATCAGCTTGCCCCCTTCCTTCCTTCCTTCCTTCCTTATTTTTTTAGTCAGGGTCTTGTTCTGTCACTCAGGATGTAATTGTAGCTCAGTGCAGCCTCTAACACACTTCTAGCCTCAAGTAGTCCTCCTGCCTCAGCCTTCCAAAGTGCTGGGATTATAGACCATAAACCACCATGCCCAGGTAGAAATGAGACCTAGAAGATTTCCCACTTTCTAAAATACTTCATCTTGTATGCAGGAAGTGACCACAAGTCCTTGGTTTTGTGATTTGCCTAGACATTAGTAAACCCACATTGTTCTAATTCCAGTTCAATTCCATTCCTGCCCAGCTGGTAAATTGAGGCCTGGTGGTCAGTCAAATCTTGCCATGCCACCATTTCCCTTTTCATAAAGTAGTAATATTGTAACTGGGCTTGGCACCTATAGCTAAGGTGCCAGCTACATATACCAGAGCTAGTGAGTTCAAATCCAGCCCGGGCCTGCCAAATAACAATGACAACTACAACCAAAAAAATAGCCCAGCATTGTGGCGGGCGCCTGTAGTCTCAGCTACTTGGGACGCTGAGGCAAGAGAATTGCTTAAGCCCAAGAGTTGGAGTTTGCTATGAGCTGTAATGCCATGGCACTCTACTCAGAGCAACAGCTTGAGACTCTGTCTCAAAAAAAAAAAAAAATATATATATATATATATTGTAACTGCACTATCTCCCTCAGAGAGATATTGTAGGGACAAAAAAACAAAATTGCAAAACTTTGACAAATAATATGAATGGGTACAACTGGGCCTTTTTAAAGCTTGAGGAGTCTTGAATGTTGTCAATTAAAGAATTTACATTCTCAGTAATAAAATAAAGTAACCTTATATACACATACTAAAATTCGGTTTGTTTTCTATGTTGCTTGTTAATCTTATTAATTTTTATTTTATTTTATTTATTTTTTTATTTTTTTTGGAGACAGAGCCTCAAGCTGTCACCCTGGATAGAGTGCCATTGAATCACAGCTCACAGCAACCTCCAATTCCTGGGCTCAAGCAAGTCTTTTGCCTCCACCTCCCAAGTAGCTAGGACTACAGGCGTTTACCACAATGCCCGGCCATTTTTTGGTTGCAGCGTCATTGTTGTTTGGCGGGCCCAGGCTGGATTCGAACCTGCCAGCTCAGGTGTACGTGGCTGGTGCCTTAGCCTGTTGAGCCACAGGTGCCAAGCCAATTCTTTTAATTTTTGAGGTAAGATGTCAGCTAATATCATGGGCATATGTGAAGGATAGGAAGTTTTTTGGAGGGTGGGGAGTTATTAAAACAACCTAATTAAAACATTAGTAACATCCACTATACTTTTTTTTTCTTTTTTTGAGACAGAGCCTCAAGCTGTCCCCCTGGGTAGAGAGCTGTGGCATCACAGCTCATAGCAACCTCCTCTTCCTGGGCTCAAGCGAGTCTCCTGCCTCCACCTCCCAAGTAGCTGGGACTACAGGTACCCGCCACAACGCCCGATCATTTTTTGGTTGCAGCCGTCATTGTTGTTTAGCGGGCCCAGGCTGGATTCGAACCTGCCAGCTCAGGTGTACATGGCTGGCGCCTTAGCCTGTTGAGCCACAGGCGCGGAGCCACATCCACTTTACTTTTTAACATAAATTTTACCTGTGTTTTTAAATTGACATTTTACTGAATTGTGTCAGATAATCAAAAGACACTTAGAATTATGAATCATAGCTCTAAGCAGCTGGGCTTTGCTTCTAGGCCTAACCCTTACAAATGAGGGAGAAGGGGGTCTATTTCACTTATGGCAAGTCACACTTTAGTGCAATGTGGTTTATTTTTTAAAGATAAAGAAACTGAAGCTTGGAGAGGTTAAGTGACTTTTCCAAGTTCACACAGTAATTCAGAGATGCTAGCATTCAGAATTTTGACTCCTGTCCCATGCTTTCTCAAGCATATCAACATTAAATGGCTTTCCTAATGCTAGAGAAAGGGCCCTGTGTGGCTTCTACCTGCCATTTGCTCTCTGGCTGTAGTGAGGGAGAGGGAATCAGATAGAAGCTTTCTTCTAAGCATTTGTTAATTAGCATCGAACATTTGATATCCAGTTGCTGTTTTGTCAAGTCTTCTGACAAGAAAAGAAATCCTTTTCTTTTCATCTTCTCCTGGGAAACACTGTCCCCTTTCTTGCTCTTTAATGAAACTGTGCTTTCTGATGCGTAATTTGATCTACACTCTTCTTTAAGGTAAATTTAGTCCCTGGTGAAAGGTGATGGATCAACAGCCACCTGTAAGAGGAACCCTCCATTTCTGAGCACTTTGCACTCACTGCCTACCCTGAAAAAGGGGGGCAGGATTCTTACACAGACATGAATGAAGTCACAAACACAGGAATAAACTAAACTGGTAATGGTGTCCCTAGATAGCAGATAAGGTGAGGTAAGCTATCCTGAGTCACATGCAAAGTCTGGGGTGGATATTTGACTAAGACCTGGACATGCTTGCTTAAATTTACCAAGAGCTGAAATAACAAAGAAAAAGGAAACCAGGTGGCTTCCCCTCAAACTTGGTCCCCATCAAACTTCTGCTTTATGCTTGGGAGAGAATGGTTGGAAAGAACAAAGAGAAGACACGCCTGTAATCCCAGCACTCTGGGAGGCCAAGGCCGGATCACCTGAGTTCATGAGTTTGAGACCAACCTGAGCTAGAGTGAGACCTTGTCTCTAAAAATAGTTGGGCATTGTGGCAGGCACCTGTAGTCCCAGCTACTAGGGAAGCTGAGGCAAGTCAATCACTGGAGCCCAGGACACTCTACCCAGGGCCACATAGTGAAACTATCTAAAAAAAAAAAGACATGAAAAGAAAGGAAAAGAAAAAAACAAAATCCCTAATAGTAGGATTTAGGCATTAGTATGTTTATAAACCTCCTTAGATGATCCCAAAGTACAGCCAACGATGAGAACCACGTTGTCAGAGAACTGCCCTTCTCATCAAACCTTCACGAGGCTGAAATTAGGAAAGGCAAAGCGAGTTCTCAGTGCTAAATCTTCCCATCAGGCTTTCTCTCTACTCTGTCTACAGCCACACTTTAGCTCACTTTTATCCTTTTCTGGGGAAAAATCTGTTTCCAGAACTAGAATTTGATGTAATTTACACCTGGTTGTAAATTTTAGCTACTGTTTTGTTGTTGTTGTTTGTTTGTTTTTTGTGAGACAGAGTCTCACTTTTTCATCCTAGGTAGAGAGCCATGGCACCATAGCTCACAGCAACCTCAAACTCTTGGGCTCAAGCAATTCTCTTGCCTTAGCCTCCCTGGGACTATAGGTGCCTGCCACAATGTTCAGCTATTTTCAGAGACAGGGTGGTCTGGAACTCTTGAGCTCAGGCAATCCACCTGTCTACAGTCTTGAGCCACCATGTCCCACTTAAACTACTCTCTTGCCTTCCTCCAGGTATATATACCTTGAGTAGTATTTCTTTCTTTTATTTATTTATTTTTTGTAGAGACAAAGTCTCACTTTATCACCCTTGGTAGAGTGCCGTGGCATCACACAACTCACAGCAACCTCCAACTCCTGGGCTTAGGCAATTCTCTCGCCTCAGCCTCCCAAGTAGCTGGGACCACAGGCTACAACGCCTGGCTATTTTTCTGTTTTGCAGTTCGGCCAAGGCTGGGTTTGAACCCGCCACCTTCAGTATATGGGGCCAGTGCCCTCCTTGCTGAGCCACAGGCATCGCCTTCTTTTTTACTTTTAAAATTTTATTTTATTGAGACAGTTTCTATCACCCTTTATAGAGTAATGTAGCATCGTAGCTCACAGCAACCTCCAACTCTTGGGCTCAAATGATTCTCTGGCCTAGTCTCCCCAGTAGCTGGGACTACAGGCACCTGCCACAACTACCTGGCTATTTTTAGTGATGGGGGTCTCGCTCTGGCTCAGGGTGGTCTTGAACCTGTGAGCTCAGGCAATCCACTGGCCTCAGCCCCACAGAATGATAGGATTACCATGCCCAGCCCTGTTTAAAAATTTTAATTGGTGGCTCGGTGCCTGTGGCTCAACGGGCTAAGGCGCCAGCCACGTACACCTGAGCTGGTGGGTTCGAATCCAGCCTGGGCCCGCCAAACAACAATGACGGCTGCAACCAAAAAATGGCCAGGTGTTGTGGCAGGCACCTATAGTCCCAGATACTTGGGAGGCAGAGGCAGGAGACTCGCTTGAGCCCAGGAATTGGAGGTTGCTGTGAGCCACGGCACTCTATCCTGGGTGACAGCTTGAGGCTCTGTCTCAAAAAAAAACAAAACAAATAATAAATAAATAAAAATAATAAAAATTTTAATTGGTGGGGCGGCTCCTGTGGCTCAGCGAGTAGGGCGCCGGACCCATATACCGAAGGTGGCGGGTTCAAGCCCGGCCTCGGCCGAACTGCAAAACAAAAAAATAGCCGGGCGCTGTGGTGGGCGCCTGTAGTCCCAGCTACT
>CAUYON010199444.1:0-27779 GCA_963573935.1 Arctocebus calabarensis
GTCCCAGCTACTAGGGAGGCTGAGGCAAGAGAATCGCTTAAGCCCAAGAGCTGGAGGTTGCTGTGAGCAGTGTGACGCCACGGCACTCTACCCAGGGTGATAAAGTGAGACTCTGTCTCTACAAAAAAAAAAAAAAAAATAGCCGGGTATTGTGGCGGGCGCCTGTCGTCCCAGGTACTCGGGAGGCAAGAGAATTGCCTAAGCCCAGGAGTTGGAGGTTGCTGTGAGCTGTGATGCCATGGCACTCTACCGAGGGCGATAAAGTGAGACTCTAGCTCTACCAAAAAAAAAAAAAATTTCAAGGCATAATTTATAGAGTATGTTTCCTAAGTAAACACTGGGATTAAGTAAATTTTGCTCTTCTTTTCCCACTTGATAGCTATGAATACTAATAAAGCCATAGTATGTTTTGGCCAACCAATAGTTAGAAAATAAAAAGCCTCCACTGGTCTTTGGTCCCATATACATTTATTTGTGTGGAAACAATGACCTTTTATCATTTCCTTTCCTTGATTATTGAAATGATAATTTATACACTGTATAAAGTTCATAAAACTTAATGCTGTCCACATTTTCACATTTGTTTAAGAATACAACTAGTTGATTTTCTTCTGATTTCTTGCACTTCTGCAATCCCACATGATTATGATGTTGAAGTATACCAAGAAGAATATGAAGTGCAAGCAGGACACAAAACACACCAGCACAGAAAATAAGTCCGGTAATTTCTGAGGAGGCTCCAGTGTGATGGTCATCAGCGTCAGGAGGACCATAGTGATTACTGAGGCAAAAAACTGTAAGAGGGGAAACGTTACTAAGCAGAATAGATGGTAAAACTTAATGCACTGATATGGTAACACTGATTTGTAGTTATTCAATGAACAGAATTTAGGGTGAAGTTGAGAGTGGTGAAGATCCACGCTCTTCTGGTGGATCTTAACTTTGGCTTCACAGTAGAATCATAAGAGGTTTTAAAAATCTTGATGCCCAGACCAATTAAATCAGAATCTGTGGAGTAGACCTCAGTACTTTTAAAGCTCTCTCAGTGATTTCCATGTGTAGCCAAAGCCAGGCACTGAGGAAGGGTGTCTGGGACAGGTGTTACTACTGGGCAGGAGTAGAGTCCTGGCCTCCTCAGGAACTCTGGGCCCTCTAGTATATAAAATGGTAAGCTAAAGGGTACAAATACACAGTTAGGATAAATAAATCCTAGAGATGACAGATCTGTAGGGTGAATATAGTTACTCTATTGTACATTTGAAAATCGCTAGAAAACTGTAATTTGAATTTTCTAGCATAGAGAAAAGATACATATTTAAGGTGATGAAAATCCTAGTTACCCAGACTTGATCTTTACTCATTATAAGAATGTACAAACATTTCCAAGTCATAAGTCTGATAATGGACTCAAATACATAAAAAAACTAAACAATGAAAGCTCAATTAAAAGTGGGCAAAGCAGCCGGGTGAGGTGGCTCATGTCTGAAATCCCAGCACTCTGCGAGGGTGAAGGCAGATGAGTCACTTGAGCTCATGAATTCGAGAGCAGCCTAAGCAAGAGCGAGACCCCATCTCTAAAATTAGCCAGGCGTTATGGGCACTCTACCAAAGGCAACAAAGTGAGACTCTGTCTCAAAAAAAAAAAAAAAAAAAAATGGGCAAAGCATTTCTCCAAAGAAGATATACAAATAGCCGATAAACATATGAAAAGATGCTCTATATTATTGGTCATTAGGGGAAATACAAATCAGAACTCCAATGAGACACCATTCACACCTACTAGGATGGTTATAATTAAAAAGACAATAAACAGCTGAAGTGGCCAGCCCACTTAATCCCAGCACTCTGGGAGGCACAGGCGGATCAATCACTTAATCTTAGGAGTTCCAGACCAGCCAGAGGAAGAGCAAGACCCTGTCTCTAGTGGCGGCACCAGTGGCTCAAAGGAGTAGGGCACCAGCTCCATATGCCAAAGGTGGTGGGTTCAAACCCAGCCCGGGCCAAAAACTGCAAAAAAAAAAAAGACCCTGTCTCTACTAAAAATAGAAAAAATTAGCTGAGTACAGGGACACACAGTCCCAGCTACTCAGGAGGCTGAGACAGGAGGATGGCTACGCCCAGGAGTTTGAGGTTACTGTGAGTGAGATGATACCATTGCTGAGGCAACAAGACTCTGCCTCAAAAATAAACAAACAACTGCTATCAAGGATGTGCAGAAATTGAGACCCTTACATATTCTTGGTGAGAATGTAGGATTATGTTATACTGTTCTGAAAAGTTTGGCAATTGCTGAAAATGTTAAAGATAGGGTTAGCATATGACCCATCAATTCTACTTGCAGGTATATATTCAAGGAAATGAAAACTTTTTGTGCACTTGATACCTGATGGTTACCAAGTATTATTCATAATAGCCCCAAAGTGGAAAGGTCCAGCAACTGATGAATGGATAAAACGTGGCTTACCCATGATAGAATAAATGTGGCAATAAAAAGGAATAAAGTACTGATACATGCAGTACCACGGATGAACCTCAAAAAAGTTAGGAGACCAGTCATAAAGAACTATATGTTATATGACTCCATGTTCTGAACTGAATTGTGTCTCCTGCTAAAATCCGTATGTTGAAGCTCTGACCCACAATGTGACTGTATTTAGAAAGAGAGCTTTTAGAAGGTAACTGATATTAAATGAGATCCTAAGAATGGGGCCCTAATTCAATGACACCAGACAGCTCTCTCCACGTGCACACAGAGTTGAGGTCATGTGAAGACGAAGCAAGGTGGCCAACCACAAGCCAAGAGGCCTCCCCAGAAACCAGACCCTGACCCTGGTAACACCTGATGTTGGACTTTTAGCCTTCAGAAATGTGAGAAAATAAATTTCTATTTAATCCACACAGTGTGGTATTTTGTAGTAACAATGCTTGCAGACTAACACATTCCATTTATATAAAATGTTCAAAATGGGCAAATTCATAGACAACAAGTGGATCAGGGCTTTCCAGAGCAGGGAGCTAGAAGGCAGGGCCGAATGAGGAATGGCTGGTAGGGTACCAGGCTTCTTCCGGAATGACGAAAATAATCTGGAATTAGATCATGCTCATAGTTGTACAATCTATGTACATACTTAAAACCATGAATCAAACTCTTTTTTAATCTCCTATGAACAGTTGACATAGGATTACACACTTTAAATGAGTGGCTATGTGATTTATATATCTCAAAAAGTCATAGAAAAAGAAATTTCAAAAAACGATTGAAATGCTGAAAAATGCTATTCCTTAAAAACTGAACAACTTACCAAATATTGTATTATTCTGGGAAGAAATGTAAAACAGGGAAGATACTTCCTAATAGAAATGGAAAAGGATTTCAACTTCAGGTCTTCCTCAGAAGTCTTTTCAAATATTGAAAAGGAGGTTGCACAAACTATAAAAAATGCCATCATGGTCACAATGGAGGGTAACAGGAGTTCATCCTTCAGTAGAAGAGGCAGCATACTATAAAGGAAATTTTTTTAAAAAATCAAAAGAGAATCATCAATTCAAACCATCATCACTTTGTCAAGGCATTTTAAATTAGTTTACAAGAATCATATTGAAAACATTAAATGGAAATTGGTTTGACTCACCTAAATGTTGACACAAGTAAAAACCAAGTAGACATGAAAGGAATTTCATTTAAAACTAAGCAGACCGGTCTAAAATGACAAAGGAAAAATATTTTAATATTGTAGAATATAATTTTAGCTCCTACTTGTAAAAAATATAAACGCATTTTATCTGACTTTCAGCTGCTTAAAAAAAAAAAAGCAAAAAAGGTCTCCATATGAACTACTGATTCATTTTTTACAATTAAATCATAAAAACGCATAGATCATGTATACATTAATGCATTTATGGGGTACAATGTGCTTATTTCATATGGAATGAGGGGCGTTTACATCACACCGGTTACTGTATACCTCATCACAACCCAAACTAAAGTAGCCAAGACAGAAAGAGTCAACCCTGAATAATAACTGGAAGATGGCTGCTTCCAGTACCAGTAATGGGACATTTTTCTCGCTGTCATACAAGGAAGTAGCTTAAAGAAAAGCTCAGATACACAGATCAGCACAGTCAGAGAAAGAAGCTTTTTCATGTATTTCACACGACTTGATAAATATGAGATGAATTCTCAGTATAGTTGTTTTCCAACTTCTGTTTTTCAATTCTTCATGTTACATATCACTCAGTTAAGTTAAAAACCAGAGGGATGACAGGATCATCGTACCACTGAAGGACAGCAGACACAAAGAAAAGTGAAAAGGGGACGAAGACAACACACTACTAAGATAAAAGAGGAAAAGGCTAACAGTAGGAGGCTCCGTGAGGAGAAGGGGCTTCGTCAAAAGCCCTGAGTTTGGGGCGGCACCAGTGGCGCCTGTGGCTCAAAGGACTAGGGTGCGGGCCCCGTACGCTAGAGGTGGTGGGTTCAAACCCAGCTCCAGCCAAAAACTGCAAACAATTAAAAAAAAAAAGTTGATCTACCAAGAAAGTAAATAACTATTTGGGGCGGCGCCTGTGGCTCATCGAGTAGGGCGCTGGCCCCATATACCAAAGGTGGTGGGTTCAAACCCGGCCTCGGCGAACTGCAAAATGGAAAAATAGCTGGGCGTTGTGGCAGGTGCCTGTAGTCCCAGCTATTCGGGAGGCTGAGGCAAGAGAATTGCCTAAGCCCAAGAGCTGGAGGTTTTACGCCACAGCACTCTACCAAGGGCGATAAAGTGAGACTCTGTCTCTACTAAATAAATAAATAAATAAATAAATAAACAAACAAACAAACAAAAAATGAACAAAAGCCCTGAGTTTGACTTTCTGAAGGTGGCTATTGACTAATATTTTTTATTATGACTATTATTTTATTTAGCTTTATTTATTTAGTAGAGACAGAGTCTCACTTTATCGCCCTCGGTACAGTGCCGTTGTATCACAGCTCACAGCAATCTCCAGCTCCTGGGCTAAGGCGATTCTCTTGCCTCAGCCTCCCGAGTAGCTGGGACTACAGGCACCCGCCACAATGCCCGGCCATTTTTTGGTTGCAGCCATCATTGTTGTTTGGCAGGCCCGGGCTGGATTCGAACCCGCCAGCTCAGGTGTACGTGGTTGGCACCTTAGCTGCTTGAGCCACAGGCGCCAAGCCCCAATGGTTCATTTTTATTGTCTCCACAGCTTGCAAATGACTTGGCCTGTAGGTGAGAGACAGCCTCCTTGATCTTCTTTACCAATTCTCCCTTTCTTGCCCTTAATAATCTCCAGCAGTGAATCTCATGTCATCAGACTTTATTCCCTATTCCTCCTCTTGTTATCATTCACCAACCACAGGGTCACTTGAGCTCCTTCCACACTGCCACTCTCTACAAATCTATTTAATTCCTGGCAATCTGAATATGTACATAGATAACCCTTCCAACACATCTCATTTGCTGGAATTCCTCTTCTAGTGACCTCATCATCCACCCTCTTCCCTGAGGTTGGCTTCAGACTGCAGCCCTCCACTGCCACCGTTGAGGAACTCCGGGTCCTCTGACCCCAACAGTCTTGATTCCCACCAAGAACATCAGTCCACTTTCCCTCACCTCCATGGCCTTTAGTTTTACTCACCTTGAATTCAAAGGTCAATCACTATAATCACTCCCAAACGTCCACTGTTAAGCTCTAGTCTAAATCAAGAACATTTCCTCAGCAGACAAAACCCTAACCCTGGAAATGCCCAGCTCTCCCAGCACTGAGTTCAGGCATGCGGAGCAGCTGCTAGAGCGACACACTCGCCCGCACTCAGAGTCTCACCGTAAGGACGCCGTCAGGATATGCAAGTGCCTCGCAATTCCTCTGTATTTCCCTAGTCTGTTTATACTCTCTCTGCTTAGAAAAGTATTTCACTTTTTCTCCTCCTCATACTTCCAAGAGCTCTCACTCTGGTCCGATGACTTTGCCTCTCACTTCAATAAGAAAACTGAAGCAGTTAGGACGTTTGTAGAAACCAACCACCACCTCTGCTCACTCCCGCCCCAGCCCCCGTCTACCCCTTCACAGAACTTTTCACGTCTGCAGTTCTCACCTCCTCCTGCACCATCCATTTCCGTGTGCTGATCACTCTCCTGAAACCAACCTACGTTAGCCGTGTTGCCGTCCTCTGCTCCCCCTTCAGAAAGACTCCTCTGAAGAATAGTCTGCCTTCCTCAAATCGCATATAAAAATTAACTCAGACTAACTCAGGTCAAAGACCTAAGATCTAAATCCATACAACTCATAGAATTACTCTGGATATGCCAATGGTTTCTTAGATCCGATGCCAAAAGTGCAACCAACGAGACAAACGGGACTTCATCAAAATTTCTGAAGATGTCTGTACATCAAAGAACACTACCAAAAAGGTAAAAAGAAGGGGAGAAAATAAATGTTTGCAAATCATATATCTGATAAAGGTTAATATCCAGAATAAGTAAGTCCTAAAACTCAACAAAAAGATAACCCAATTACAAACTAGCCAAAGGATTTAAATGATGTTTTCTCTGAAGAAGACATACACACTACCAACAAGCATGGAAAGAGACACAGCACTGGGCGGCGCCTGTGGCTCAGTGGGGAGGGCGCCGGCCCCATATGCTGAGGGTGGCAGGTTCAAACTCGGCCCTGGGCAAACTGCAACAACAACAACAAAAAAAATAGTCGGGCATTCTGGCGGGCGCCTGTAGTTCCAGCCACTCGAGAGAATGAGGCAAGAGAATCACCTAAGCCCAGGAGTTGGAGGTTGCTGTGAGCTGTGATGCCACAGCACTCTACTGAGGGCAAAAAAGTGAGACTCTCTCTCAAAAAGAGAAAAAAAAAAAAGAGAGACACAGCCACCGTTGAGGAACGGTTCATTTCATCAGAGAAATGAACTCCATTCATACCCACTGAGACAGCTGTAGTCAGAATAATGGAAAAGGACAAGTGCAGTTAGTGTGGAGAAACTGGAGTCCTATGTTACAGTAAGAAAGTAATGGGACAGCTGCTGGTGGTTTGGTGGTTCTTAATCAGTTAAATGTAGAATTACCTGTCGCCTTTCCCCTCCTGGGTATGGACTCTGGAACTGAAAACAGCTATTCAGGCAAAAACTGGCATGTGAAATATTCACAGCAGCCTATTTACAACCGTCAGTGGTGGAAATGACTGAATGTCCATCCAATCATGAATGGATGAACAGAATGTAATATATCCATTCAATTCAATATTATTCCGGCATAAAAAAGGTTTAACATCACAGATAAACCTGGAAAATATCAAATCCATAGAGATTCACAGAAGGCAGATCTGTGGTTAGAGGAACAGGAAGAAAGGAAATGAGGACTGACACGGTTCCCTTGTGACGAAAATGTTTCGGAAGTAGACAGTGATGATGGGTGCACAAAACTGTGAATGTACTGACAGTAAAATGTATGCTACATTACCGAAATCTATGTACTTTATCAAAAAACTTTTTTTGAGACAGAGTCTCACTATGTCACTCTTGGTAGAGTGCTGTGGTGTCACAGCTCATAGGAACCTCCAACTCTGGGGCTTAAATGATTCTCTTGCCTCAACATCCCAAGTAGCTGGGACTATAGGAACCTGCAACAACACCAGGCCATCTTTTGTTGCAGTTGTCATTGTAGGTTAGCTGGCCCAGGGTGGGTTCAAACCCGCCAGCCTCAGTGTATGTGGCTGGGGCTGTAACCACTGTGCTACGGGTGCCACCCACCTTTTTATTTTTATTTTAAGATAGAGTCTCACTATGTCGCCCTCAGTAGAGTACCGTGGCGTGACAGCTCACAGCAACCTCACACTCTTGGGCTTAAGCAATTCTCTTGCCTCAGCCTCCCAAGTAGCTGGGACTACAGGCACCTGCCACAATGCCCAGCTATTTTTTGGTTGCAGTTGTCATTGTTTAGCAGGCCCACACCAGGCTGGAACACACCAGCCTTGGTGTATGTGAAGCCATCTGCCCTGGTTCAGATGGCTTCCCACCAGAATTCTATCACACCTTCAAAGAAGAGCTTATACCCCTGCTGCAAAAATTATCCCAAAAAACTGAGAAGGAAGGAACTTGCTCAACATGTTCTATGAAGCAAACATCACCTTGATACCAAAACCAGGAAAAGGCTGAACTGGAAAGGAGAATTTGGCTCGGCACCTGTAGCTCAATGAGTAGGGCGCCAGCCACATACACCAAGGCTGACGGGTTCAAGCCTGGCCCCGGCCAGCTAAGCAATGACAACTACAACAACAACAACAACAAAAACCAGGCTATTGTGTCTGATGCCTGTACTCCCAGCTACTCAGGAGACAAAGGCAAGAGAATCGCTTAAGCCCGAGAGTTTGAGGTTGCTGTGAGCTGTGATGCCACGGCCCCCCACTGAGAGCAGCATAAGACTGTCTCAAAAAAAAAATACTGCTTTTGCTGTATCCCACAAGTTTTAGTAACTTGTGTTCTGATTGTTGTTATGTTTGAGGAATTTAATGATTTCCTCTTTTATCTCTTCCTGCATCCAACTATCATTCAGCATAAGGTTAATTTCCATGTCTTTGTGTGGAGATGAATGTTTTTGTTGTAGTTTAGCTCCACTTTTATTGCCTTATGGTCTGAGAAGATACAAGGTATAATTTCTATTCACTTAATTTTGCTGAGGTTTGATTTATACCTTGGATGTGGCCTATTTTGGAGTATGTACCATGGACAGGCTGATGAGAAAAATGTATATATTCTTCAGGTTTGGGATGGTGTATTCTGTGTGTCTATTAAACCCATTTGTTGGGTAGCGCCTGTGGCTCAAAGGAGTAGGGCGCTGGTCCCATATGCCAGAGGTGGCAGGTTCAAACCCAGCCCCGGCCAAAAACCACAAAAAACAAACAAACAAAAAACCATTTGTTCATGTAAGTCCTTTGTACCTTTGGTTGGTTTCTGTTTAGAGCAGTGGTTCTCAACCTTCCTAATGCCACTACCCTTTAATACAGTTCCTCATGGTATGGTGACCCCCAACCATAAAATTTTCATTGCTACTTCGTAACTGTAATTTTGCTACTGTTATGAATCGTAATGTAAATATCTAATATGCAGGATATATTTAGGGAACCCCAGTGAAAGGGTTGTTCAACCCCCAAAGGGGTCACGACCACAGGTTGAGAACTGCTGGTTTAGAGGATCTGTCCAGTTCTGTCAGAGGGGTGGTAAAGTCCCTGGCTATTGTGGTGTGATTGGCTATCATATTGCTCAGACTCCTCAAGTCTATTTCATAATCTGGGAGCATTTCAGTTGGGTGCATAAATATTAAAACATTGAAATGTCTTCTTGTTGTTCCTTTGACCAGTATAAAGTGTCCACTTTTTCTTATGTTTAGTTGCTTTAAATTCACTTGTATCTGAAAATAAGATTGCAACCCCTCCTTTCTTTTGTTTTCCATTTGCTTGAAATACTGTCTTCCATTCCTTAACCTTGAGTCTTAATTTGTCCTTCAAGGCTAGGTGTGTCTTCTGGAGTTAGCATATGGATGGCTTGTGCTTTTTTACCCAGGTCAACCTGTGCCTCTTCAGTGGTGAATTCAGTCTATTGACATTTATTGAGAGAACTGATAAGTGTCATGGAGTTCTATTCATCTTATCTTGTTAAAGTCCACTGTGTAGTTCTAGCCATTCTGCCATTGTTAAAGCTAAGTTTGACCTTTAGCTTCTGGGTATTTACTTAACAGGTGGTCCATTGTGATGGTCAGAGTTGAGAATTGGTATAAATATTTCCTGTAGTGCTGGTCTTGTTGTGGTGAATTTCCTCAGTGTTTGTATATCTGCAAACAATTCGATTTCTCCATCAATTTTGAAGCTAAATTTAGTAGGATACAGAATTCTGGGCTGAAAATTGTGTTGTTTAAGAATATTGAAGATATGGCTCAGCGCCTGTGAATCAACAGGCTAAGGAGCCAGTCACATACACCTGAGCTGGCGGGTTCGAGTCCAGCCCGGTCCCGCCAAACAACAATGGCGGGTGCGTGTACTCCCAGCTACTTGGGAGGCGGAGGCAGGAGACTCGCCTGAGTCCAGGAATTGGAGGTTGCTGTGAGCTGTGATGCCATGACACTCTATCCAGGGTGACAGCTTGAGGCTTAGTCTCAAAAAAAAAGAATACTGAAAGTGGATGACTGTGCTCTTCTAGCTTGGAAGGTTTCAGTTGAAAATTCTGCTGTTATCCTAATGGCTCTAGCTCTGAAGCTCAGTTGGTGCTTACTCCTAGCTGCTTTCAGAATTTTTTCTTTCATCTTGACTTTGGCCAGGTTCATTACAACATGTCTTGGGGAAGCTCTGTTTGAGATGAGATGATCTGGGGTTCAGTATCTACCTGAAAGGAGTGTATCGAAGTTTTCATTCGTGATAGTCTCCAGTACAGCTTCCATACCTTTGGAACACTCTTCCTCCTCTTCAGGAATCCCTATTATTTGTATGTTTAAACATTTTATGGAGTCTTGTAGTTCTCTAAGCACTTGTTCTGCTTTCTCTTTTTTTCTGCCTCTTTAACTACCTGGATTAACTCAAAAATTTTATCCTCTGAGGTTCTTTTTTCATGGTTTAACCTATTTTTGATACTTTTGACTGGATCTTTACATTCCCTAATCATCTCCTTCATTCCCTTAAGCTATATATTTCTATATTCTACATATGTCTCATCCAACTTCTGGTTCTCTCTTTCCATTTTCTCATCCATTCCTTCTATTGTCTTTCTCATCTATATTTTAAATTCCCTTTCAGTCAAGTGCATTAATCTTTACAGGCAGAATCCTCTGCAGCAGCTGCCTTTTGGTCACTTGGGGGATTTGCTCTGTTTTGGTTTTTCATGTTGCCTAAATTTTCCTGTTGGTTCCTCATGTGTTCTTTCTTCTTTTTCACCTCATTTTCCTTTTTCCTTCTCACTGCTTCCTTTGCTTCCAACAGAAGTCCTTGCTATTGATGACAGTATGTTGCAGTATGTTCCCAGGACACAAGGTGGTGCTGTGGCTCTTTAGGACACAAAGAGCACACCCAGCAACCTCTATGTTCTTTATTCCAAACTTAGTTGCCTTCTGTGATTGCTTATTTCCTCAGCATTCAGACCCTGCTGAGTTGGGATCTTGCAGCTCGTAAGAATCCTTCAGGGGCAGGTCTCACAGTGCCCTCTGAGTCCAGTTCCCATGTGGTGCAGGAGTCCCCGAGTCTGTCTCAAGTTCTGATCCTAGCAGGTGAAATTAAGCCCCTACTAAGACCTTCTCACAGCCTTCCCACAATGGCAGCCCCCAGCCACCAAAACCTTCTCAGTATGGCCAAATCCACCAAGTCCACCCCAGCTGGCATTAAAATCTGGTTGCTGCATAAGTCCATCCAAGTTTGCACTCTTCCAAGTTTTCCTCTCAATGTGCAGCTTCCCTGAACAACTGAAAACTCCAGAAAGCCTTGGGCCGCTGTGGGCAGCCAACCAATCCAAGCGAGCCCCAGCACTTGCCTCCACCAGATTTCCACCACTCTGGATCATATGCTTTGTCCTGCTCGCCACCTCCTCGTACTCCTTGAGCTATGCCTCTGGGCAAGGTCCCTGTGCCAGGTATGGCTGGTTCTCTCTTTTTCCCCATTCTAGGAAAGTTCAGCTGAATGATCCTTCTGCTCCACCATCTTGCTCTACTCCTGCCCCCTTCAGAGGGTCCATGTGATGGTTTGATGCAGGCCTAGGGATGTGAATTAATCAAATCAGGTTAACTATGTTATCCATCACCTCAGGCATTTATCATTCCTTTGTGTTACATTCTATTCCTACTTTTTTAGTTATTGTAAAGTATGCCCTAACTTGTTGATTACAGCCACACTGTTGCTATCAAATATTGTTCATTCTAGCTAACTATATTTTTGCATCCATTAATCATCCCCTTGTCCCCACTACCCTTCCCAGCCTCTGGCAGCCATCATTCTACTGTCTCTATGAGGTTGTTTTTTAGTATTTACCTGCCACATATGGTGAAAATGTGCTGAATTTGTCTTTCTGTGGTTGGCTTATTTCACTTAACATAATGTTCTCCAGTTCCATCCATATTGTTGCAAATGGCAGGATTTCATTCTTTTTGTGGCTATGTATTATTGTACTGAGTATGTATAATTTCTTAGGCATTCATCTGTTGATGGACATTTAGGCTGATTCCATCTTGGCTATTGTTTTTTAGTATTTACCTGCCAATACTAAATATTGCAATCAAGAGTACAGATATCTTTTCAATATACCCACTTCTCCCCCTTTGGATATATACCCAACAGTTCTATTTTTAGTTTTTTCAGGAACCTTCATTCTGTTCTCCATAGGGGTTACACTAATTTACATTCCCACCAACAATATACGAAAGTTCCCATGTCCACATCCTCATCAGCATTCTTTATTACCTGTCTGTTTGATAAAAGTCATTTAAACTGGGTTGAGATACTATATGTATCTCATTGTAGTTTTGATTTGTATTTCTCTAATGGCCATTTCTATGTCTTCCTCTGAGAAATGTCTATTCATATTTCCTTTTATTTTATTTTTGTGAGACAGTCTCATTATGACGCCCTCGGTAGAGCACCATGGCGTCACAGCTCACAGTACCCTCAAACACTCGGGCCCAAGTGATTCTCTTGCCTCAGTTTCCCAAGCAGCTAGGACTACAGGCACCTGCCACAAGGCCTGGCTGTTCTCTTCCTGCAGTTTTCATTATTGTTGTTTAGCTGGCCCAGCTAGGCTCAAACCCACCAGGTTTGGTGCATGTGGCTGGCTCAACAAGCACTGTGCTACTGCACTGAGTCTTTTTGCCTAATTTTTTTTTTTTTTTTTTTAGACAAAGGCTCACTATGTCGCCCTCAGTAGAGTGCTGTAGTGTCACAGCTCACAGCAACCTCCAACTCTTGGGCTTAAGCGATTCTCTTGCCTCAGCCTCCTGAGTAGCTGGGACTACAGACGCTCACCACAACAACTAGCTATTTTTTTGTTGCAGTTGTTTAGTTGGCCTGGGCCAGGTATGCGGCTGATGCCACAACCATTGTGCTACAGGCACTGAGCCTCTTTGCCTAACTTTTAATCAAATTATTTTATATTTTCCTATTGAGTTGTTGGAGCTCCTTATATATTCTGATTATTAATCCCTTGTCAGATGGGTAGCTTGCAAATATCTTCTTCCATTCTGTGGATTGTTTCTCATCGCTGTGTTATTTCCTTTGCTGTGCAGAAATTTTTTAGCTTCACGTGATTCCCATTTGCCCAATTTTCCTTTGGTTGCCTGTGCTTTAGGAGTATTATTCAAGAAGTTTTTGCCCAGAGCAATGTCCTAAAGCATTTCCCAAATGTTGTCTTTTAGTAGTTTCATAGTTTCAAGTCTTAGATTTAAATCTTTAATCCATTTTGACTTGATTTCCATATATAACCATAGATAAGGGCCTAATTTCATTCTTGTGCATGTGGACATCCAGTTTTCATAGCACCATTTATTGAAGACACCATTGTATGTTCTTGGCACATTTGCAAAGATAAGTTCCCTATGGATGTGTAGATGTATTTCTTGCTGTTCTCCATTCTCTCCCATTGGCCAATGTGTCTATTTTTTATGACAGTACCAGGCTGTTTTGGTTACTCAGCTCTGTAGTATACTTTGAAGTTAGGTAATATGATTCCTTCATTTTTGTTCTTTTTGCTCAAAATGGCTTTGGCTATTCTGGGTCTTTTGTGGTTCTATATAAATTTTAGGATTTTATTTTCTGTTTCTGTGAAGAATGTCATTGATATTTTGATGGGGGATTGCATTGAATCTGTGGATTGCTTTGAGTAGTATGGCCATTTTAACGTGTTTCTTCCAAGTCATAAACAGGGAATATCATTCTATTTTTCTGTGTCTTCAATTTCTTTCATCAACACAGTAGTTTATACTTTTTATTATAGAGACTTTCACTTTTTTGGTTAAGTTTATTCCTAGATATTTTATTTTATTTGTAGCCATCATAAATGAGATTTCTTGTTCAGAGTGTTTATTACTGGCAAATAGAAATGCTACTAATTTTTATATATTGATTTTGTATCCTGCAACTTTACTGAATGTTTATCAGTCTAATTTTTTTTTTTTTTTTTTTTGTGGAATCTTTAGTTTTTACTAGATATAAGATCATATTGTCTGCAAATAAGGATAATTTGATTAAGTTAGGTAATTTTTCTTCCTCAAAACCCTCCCGAGGCTCCCCATTCCCTTCAGAATAAAAGCCAAAGTTCCTAATGTGGTCTACGAGGTGCAACATGATTTGGACTCATTACCTAATTGACTTCCCCCGCTAGTACTCCCCACTTAGATCATTCCATGGTGGCTATGCTGGCCAGTTTGTTGATCCCTAAACATACCAGGTATACTCCCACCTTAGGGCCTTAGCACTGTGGAAGTCAAGGAGGTTAATGGGTCCAAATCACCTCACAGACCACATTAGGAACCGCTGCACCTCATTGACCACATTAGGAACTGTGGCTTTTATTCTAGAATAATACTCTCCCAGATACCCACACAGCTAATTTCCTCACCACCTCCAGGCCACTCCAGGATCGTCAGTGAGGCCAACCTTGACATCCACATTGAAAATAACAGCTTATGCCCATAACCTCTTCTCTAATACTCCCAGTTTCTCTTACTTTGTGTTATTTCTTCCTCATGGCATTTATTACACACTATATTAATACATTATTTAATGTCTTGTTTTTATTTTTTTACTGGTGTTTATCTTTGAGAATGATAGATGGCAGGGATTTTGTCTGTTTTATTACAAATATACACACGTGTTCCAAGTGCACAGAACAATGACTGCCATGTCGTAGGCACTCAATAAATATTTATTGAATGAAATATGTGTAATGATAGATTAGCTGAGATCAGGTCAAGAGGAACTTTTAATGCTAACTTTAAAATATTTTGGTCAAAATTATATTAAAGCCACACAGTAACAGTGTTACAAATAATCTGGGTAAAATAGTATTTTCCCAGAATATTTTGGAATACTTGAATTCTCCCCTAGGTCAGTCCAAATTCACCATTGGGAAGGATTCCCCAGAAGTATGAAGTCAGAGAATTATTCTGGTCAGATTACAAATCCTGAATGGACTGCCTTTCGGTGAAGCAGAAATTCTGGGGAAAATAAGGTAATACCATGTTTGCAGGTAATACCTCGCCACAGTTTCATCTTCTGGCACCAAGGATTTGTGTAGCTTCAGCCTAGCCTCAGCCTGTCCAGTCTGCAATGATATGAGACTGTTTTGTTCAGAGCTAAGTGGGAGCGCGGTGGTTACATGGGCCAGCCCAGCTTACTGAAAAGCTCTGCATTACACTTTTAGTCTAAAGCTCCATCTAACACAAGCAGCACTGGCATCCACTTGTCATCAGTCATTCCGTACCTGTATCCTCTATGGGAACCTAGTGAATACAGGGTGAGACGTAGAGCAATGGTGGGTTTGGCCTGACCTAGGGGAGAATTCAAGTATTCCAAAACATTCTGGGCAAATACTATTTTACTATTAGGGTATTATACCCCCAGCTGTCACTCAGTTCTTTCTATGAACACCAGGAAAAAATTTTGATGCTCCTTAAACAAAGTAGTCTTGTGAGGGATTGCCAACAGGGTCTAAACAAAGATTATGGCAAAAAGAAACAGAAAAGAGGCAACATAAGAAACCCTACGGAAATACATGAAGAGAACAAAGCTACTGAGCAGATGTAGGAATGAATAAAACATGAAAGGCAATGGTGACAAACAGGCTGCAGTTGAGGGAAGTCTCTTTGAAGGACCTATATTTTATTAGAATATAGAAAATATAATGAAGAAATAGGAAGGGATAAAGAGTATGTCAATAATAATTCTACCAACTGTTTTCAGTTTAAAGTATTATGGTTTATAGGCTTGATGCCCGTAGGGCAGTGGTTACAGTGCCAGCCACTTACACTGGCAGGTTCGAACCCAGCCCGGGCCAGCTAAACATTAATGACAACTGAAATAAAAAATAGCCAGGCATTGTGGCAGGAGCCTGCAGTCCCAGCTACTTGGGAGGCTGGGGCAAGAGAATTGCTTAAGCCCAAGAATTTGAGGTTGCTGTGAGTTGTGACACCCACAGCACTCTACTGAGGGCAACATAGTGAGACTCTGTCTCAAAAAAAAAAGGAAAGTATTGAGCGGCACCTGTGGCTCCGTGAGTAGGGCACCGGCCCCATATACCAAGGGTGGGGGGTTCAAACCCGACCCCAGCCAAATTGCCAAAAAAAAAAAAAGAAAAGAAAGTATTATGGTTTATAAAGAAGTGATAGGATATCATCCTGGAAAAGTATGACTAAAATAATTTTATACAAAGATACATTTGTGTAGATTTGTTCTACATTCAGATGAATATTTATATAAATTATAATTTTTTATATTTTATAAACATAAATGGATACTTTAAACATTTCTACTTACAGTGATACCAAGAGAATGGACTTTTCATGTACTTGGAAAGAAAATAAAAAGAATGACAGTGCACAGCTAACCTTTAAGAAAAAAGAGGGAAAATAAGATATTACAAAATGTAACATCAAGTTAATTATGAATCTAAATAAAAATCATTTCAAGTGAAAGCTGAAAGTTTATTTCTAAAAGTAAAATATAAACATAACATTACTATGCATATATTTTAATCATTTAAAAATAAAAATATCTAAAACAAGTTCATTGAGACTCAGATGTTAATAAACAAAACTAATATACCTCAAATACAACAACCACAACTTCACCCCCTTTGGAGTCTCTGACAATTTAAAAATGAAAGTACAAAGGACAGGTCAAAATCAACTGGCAATGGTTCAGCACCTGTAGATCAGTGGGTAGGATGCGAGCCACATACACCGGAGCTGGCGGGTTTGAACCCAGATAGCCAGACGTTGTGCCAGGCGCTTGTAGTCCCAGCTACCTGGGAGGCTGAGGCAAGAGAATCGCTTAAGCCCAAGAGGTTGGGCTGCTGTGAGCTGTGATGCCACAGTGCTCTACCAAGGGCAACATAGTGAATGGCAAAATTAATCTATTTCAGTGTCTTTAAAATATGTACTTCAGTAAAACAGACAAAATATAAATTCATAATTTGCTACTTGGTGTCTAAAAAGTACTTAAATCTTGTTTCAGAAGTTTCTGTTCTGCATTATTAGACAGATGTGTATCCAGTTTTTCAAGCAAAACACCTGAATTATCATCTTGTACAAGCTACGCGTCTGGTCTGCCAGCAAAGCCCTCTACAGCACCCACGAAGGCAGGGCCCTACCTCTTCCCTCCATCGTTCTCCTGGGATAATAAATAGCCTACTAACTGGTGATACTTTTGTCCCTCACAGGCCCCGCATCTCCCGGAGTAAAATCCTCTAGCAGCTTCTCACTGCACTTAGATCTGGTTCTGGTCTTCATCTCCACTTAACATTTACTCTCTCCCCACTGACTTTCCATCAGCCACTTCATATCTGTCCCTTTCTGCCAAAGGTGTTCCTGACTAAGGAAGTTTGACGAGACCCAGATCTTGGGAAGGGCCTTTCTGACGGGTCGCTCACGTCTGGGCTGCAGTGTTCCTTACTCGGTCTGCAGTAGCACCCGCCCCAACTCCCGAGGTCTCTCCAGGCAGCACTGCTTTCTTCATGGAGCTCATGACTCTCACAGACTTTCCTGTTAATGGATTTATTTTGTTCAGTGTCCATCTCCTGCCACTAGCACAAAAGACTCCAAGTAAGACAGAAGAGAGATTTCACCTATCACATGCTTACATGCCGTGACCTAGAAGAGGACCCGGCATGGTAGAGGGCACTCAATAAACACTACCTAAGTAAACTAACTAAATTTATTCTGCTACTATACAGAGGTAATCAATAGTATGAACACTATACAGAGGTGCTAAAAAAATGTATACACATTTTAAGAAAGGAAAAATCTGCAATAAAATTGTAATATTCAATATGTACTGATAACACTTGTTATATTATATTTATACCTCTTATAATTGCAGAACTCAAATGTGACATGAATATTACAATTTTTTTTTTTTTTTGAGACAGAGCCTCAAGCTGTCACCCTGGATAGAGTGCTGTGGCATCACAGCTCACAGCAACCTCCAATTCCTGGGCTCAAGCGAGTCTCCTGCCTCTACCTCTGAAGTAGCTGGGACTACAGGCGCATGCCACAATGAGTGGCTATTTTTTGGTTGCAGCTGTCATTGTTGTTTGGCGGCCCGGGCTGGATTCGAACCCGCCAGCTCAGGTGTACGTGGCTGGCACCTTAGCCTGTTGAGCCACAGGTGCCTAGCCGAATATTACAATTTTATACAAATTTTTCCTTTCTTGAAATGTGTATACACTTTTTTGGCACACTTTGTATTAGTGTTCATACTATTGATTACCTCAATTATAGATTTATATTGAGATGTAATTCAACCGAACTTGATTAAGAGGAAAATACTTTTTAAAACAATTATAATAGTATAGCCTTTTAAAGGACTCAAAGTATATAAGAATTCAAAGCATTATCAGCACGAATGAAGTAACAAAAATCTTAAGTTTTTAACACAATGACTTGTTTCAAAACATAGCGAATAGGCTTGGCGCCTGTAGCTCAGCAGCTAGGGTACAAGCCACACACACCGGAACTCATGGGTTCAAATCCAACCTGGGCCTGCCAAACGACAATGACAACTACAATAAAAATATAGCCGGTTGTTGTGGCGGGTGCCTATAGTCCCAGCTACACGGGAGGCTGAGGGAAAAGAATTGCTTAAGCCCAAGAGTTTGAAGTTGCTGTGAGCTGTGATGCCACAGCACTCTACTGAGGGTGACACAGTAAGACTCTGTCTAAAAAAAATAAAACAAAAAAAAAAAAAGCAAACAATAAAAGTAGAAAATTAAGAAAATGTTTTTTCTAGTAACCATCTCTAACACTGCTGAAGCTGTCCAAATTTTATTCCACTATCTTTGAAATATACCTTTATTTAGCATGACATGTGCTAGAAAAATTAAGCTTGAAAATATTTCAGTTGAGTCTAAGCTATGGAAGCGTCACTGAGCACATCACTCCTGCTCCTAAACACCCACAGACACCAACAGTAGATGTCTTCAGAGCTCGTTCACAGACTCAAACGACAGAAATCACCAACAAAACGGGGACGAACCCTCAGAGCAGTGGTTCTCAGCCTGTGGGTTGCGACCCTTTGGACTGGAGTAAAGGGTTGCGGTTGCAGCATTAGGGAGGTTGAGAACCACTGTGTGAGAGGAACACGAGGCTCCCCTCTGGCACTGTGGTACCAAGACCCACTTTCGACTTGTTTCACGGTTCTTTTCTGGCTTGTTTTTAGAATGCAATATATATAAGCAGCAGTTCCAGAACTAGAACCCTAGTTTCTAAAATGTTGTCATCTTTTAAGTCCACTAGGACTTAACTGTTTTCATAAACAAAATGTTCTTCATGTTTTAGAAAGTATTTTTTAAATGTCATTTTATAGACCATAGCAGACAGCAATAAAACTTTAAACACCATAGAAATACAACCAGGAAGTATTTGTAAACTTACTCAGAAAAACCCTAAACTATAGAAAATACACCCAATCTACCTTCAAACTGACATAAATCATCTTCCTAAAACACATCTGCCCACTCCCTTTCTCAGAAATCTGTTGAGGCCCCTCCCGCACACAAATCAAACTCCAAACCTTTCCAGCCAAGACATTCAGGGTCCTTGACAGTTTGGTCCATTTTGAACCTTATCTCTCACAATCTCTCTCTGATGCTGAACACACACATAAAAGTCACAAATTTTACTGTTTAACAGCTGTTCCCAGACATTCCCTGTCCTTTCCCTCTGCTGTACCTTCAACTTCCTCTGGTCTTGAATTTATCTTCTGCTATATAACCTCTTGTTCCAAATTTTTCCCAGTTTCAAAACTTGGATCAAATCTCACTTGCTCTAAACACCTATAGCTGTCTAAAATCTTCTCCCAAGATAGTATGTCCCTTTCCCACACCAACTTAGAACTTCATGCATCTGCTGACAGAACTTAATACCTGCACCTGACAGAACTTAATACCATCTGCTTTATAGCATATTTATTTATTTATTTTGAGACAGAGCCTCAAGCTGTTGCCTTCAGTAGAATGCTGTAGCATCACAGCTCACAGCAACCTCCAACTCCAGGGCTTAAGTGATTCTCCTGCCTCTGCCTCCCAAGTAGCTGGGACTACAGGTGCCTGCCACAATGCCCAACTATTTTTTGGTTGCAGCTGTCATTGTTTTTTGGCGGGCCCCTTGCTGGATTCAAACCCATCACCTCTGTTGTATGTGGCTGGGGCCTTAGCCGCTTGAGCTACAGGTGCCAAGCCAGCATAATTATTTAAGCATGTTTTTTGCCACTGTTTTCTTCTTTGCATTCCCTCATCAACAATTAGATAATTGTTGAATTAAACTAAAAGACTCTGATTGCTTAGCCTAATTTCCAACACAGCATCTAAATATGGGAGGCACTCAATAAATGTTTGTCAAATAAATGAATGTCTTATTTCCCATTGCAATTATCTTGTACAGAACAAGAAAAAAATTAAAAGATCAGTTGTAGCAAGAATTAAGTATCTAAAGTAATGAAGTCTTACCAGAGTAAGTTTGAATCCTTTGGGAGAGGGCTGAAGTGTTAATTTTATGCAGGCAGGAAGGAGACTCAAAAATGTAAAACAAAAGCTAAAAAATAATAATAATAAAATTATTTTCTTTGTAGAGATATAAATATAGTAGAACCTCTGTAAACAGACCAGCTACAGGCCTGTGACAGCCTGGTCACCATGAGGAACAGGCCTACTGTCCTGATACAGGTATCTGTCCATGTCCAGTCTGTGAAAATCAGGTCAGCTTAAGGAGGTGGTCAAATATGGAGGTTCTAATGTATTAACTAAAACATTTTTTTAAACATAAAGATCACATTATTTATTTCAAATTAAAGTTTACTTTTATTTATTAAATCTAAATTAAGACCAAATAACATTTGTATAAATCCATTCACTGAAATATATACTTTAATACATGATTACATGATATAGAACAAAACATCATAACACTAAATATTGCTTCTGTTATTTTAGTATTTAACGTCATGTATAGAAAAGATATAGTATATAGATGGTCAATCATCAAACACTCATGTTAACAAGGTATGAGACAAAGTTATACCTGAAACATAAACATGCACAAACTTTACTCACAAAAGAGTCTAAGCCAGCCTTCATGTCACAAAAGCTGATTATCTTTTTTTTTTTTTTTAATTTTGTATTATTATTATTTTTTTTTGTAGAGACAGAGTCTCACTTTTTCACCCTCGGTAGAGTGCCGTGGCATCACAGCTCACAGCAACCTCCAACTCCTGGGCTTAGGCGATTCTCTTGCCTCAGCCTCCCAAGTAGCTGGGACTACAGGTGCCCACTACAACGCCTGGCTATTTTTCTGTTTTTCAGTTCCGCTGAGGCTGGGTTTGAACCTGCCACCTTGGGTATATGGGGCCAGTGCCTTACTCGATGAGCCACAGGTGCTGCCCCCTAGTTTTTTGTTTTTGAGACAGAGTCACTGTCATCCTAGCTAGAGTGCCGTGGCAGTATCCTAGCTCACAGCAACCTCAAACTATTGGGATTAAGTGATCCTCTTGCTTCAGCCTCCCCAGTAGCTGAGATTACAGGCATGAACCACTGCATCTGGCTTAATGATCTGATTTTTAAATTCACAATGAATTAGAAAGAATACGTTGAAAAGGTACAGGAAGCTGCGAGAGCTTCTCCTACTGATGGTTGATAGATAATGAGGGAAAAAAAACTAGATCACACAGACAGGCTCAAGAGACCTATGGAACCATATAGGACCATAGCCAATAGCCCTTGAAAGCCCTGAAAACAAATAACCTAATACAAGAACTGATTTTTCCACTTGTGGTAACTTTATGACTTGTCAAGTTGGCTAGGCTGAACTAAATTCCCAAGAATCCCTTCCCTTTCCATATGCCTCCGGTTAGGGTGTGCTACAAGGGATACATTCTCCCAAAAGGAGGACTAGGAGAGGCAGCACCGCCTCTCAGTTATCTGACACTGAATTTGGATGCTGCAGTGAAGGATTTTGCCAATGTCAAGTCCCTATTTAGATGATTTTAAGTTAATCAGAAGGTACACTGTCAGGCTGGTGCAGTGGCTCACACCTGTAATCCCAGCACTCCGGGAGGTCGAGGTGGGTGGATCGCCTGGGCTCAGGAGTTCAAGACCAGCCTGAGCAAGAGCGAGACCCATCTCTAAACATAGCTGGGCATTGTGGTGGGCGCCTGTAGTCCTAGCTACTAGGGAGGCTGAGACAAGAGGATCGCTTGAGCCTAGAGTTCAAGGTTGCTGTGAGGTATGATGCCATAGCACTCTACTAAGGGTGACAAAGTAAGACTCTGTCTCCTAAAAGAAAAAAAAAAGGTAGACTGTCCTGAGGGGCCCAACTTAATCAGTTGGAAGCCTTTTAAAAAGAGGGCTTAGGTCTCCCTTAAATGCATCTGGGTCTGAATTACTCTTTCTTTCCCTTAGATACCCTTTCCAGTTAGCCTGCTGGACTTCCAGTTGGCCTGGCCAGCTTCCATATTTGCATAAGCCAATTCCTTACGAATTCATATGCAGACGCAGACACACACACACACACACACACACACACACACACACACCACACACAATGTCTACTTCTCTGGTGGACCCGGACAGACACTCCACTGAAAGTCAAGACTCTCCAAGATAAAGTTAACAGTGTTAAATCATGAGTAGTGTACTCTCCGCTTCGGGAGAGAAAAACTTAGAAAAACTTTCATATGAAACAATTCAAAGAAAAGGGTTTTATTGTACATCTGTTTAAGTTATGTGGAAAATTTACTACTAAAAATACCTCATTCCTTGATTATTTGAGATAAATAAAATATTATCATTATACTTCCAGAGAGTAGCTTGCAAAATACAATATACAAACGATGTGTCTCTTACCTGATTATTATCTGGATGTGATGTGGCAAAATATCCTTAATCTTCAGAAAGACACTGAAGCTACACCAAATATTGGCTACTTTATCCTTAAAAGAGATTTGTTACTTTTTACATTCTAGTAAAAGAAACATTAAAACCCACAAAGTATGGCCCATAATCTCTAATAAACCTATGAGATATATAAAACTTTCGTTCAACAATTATAAAAAGTAGATTAAATCCTCCAAGAAATAAACATATAAACAAGCATACTCTCAAGCATTTTTCCTTTTTTTTTTTTTTGCATATAAGCTGATGTAAATCATTGGCCATAATCTAAACATTCCCAGGAAACACTTTATATTTTTCAAAGAGCAGTATATCATTCCTAAATAACTAAAGTTACTTATCTTTGGAAATTTTTCTAAGAAATCTTTTTTCTCTACTTTATAAAATACATATTACATTAGACCCATTTTTATCACACACCTGAATTTAGAATAGCCTAAAAGCTCCTAGCAATGACAAGAAGTAACCGCTAACAAATCAAGAAGTTTAAAGACATAAACAGCCACGCCAGGGTCCCTTCCTCAGTCACACTGCAAGTTCAGCACCAGGCTGGTCAAACACATCCTCTGCGCGGCTGCTGGTGCACAGCTGGGCGGGCGCCACACAGTGGAGTGAGCTGCCACCGATGGCTGCACCGTCCCTTTCCTGGGCGGAATCCAGGAGATTCTGAGGGCAACAAGCAAGTGGAAGGAACTGGAAATCCATCAAGAGCGTCTGAGGCAGATTTTTGTAATCATGATAAATACCACTTCCGAAACAATCCGGCAGCTTCCAGGGTGAATGAACTCTTTGGACTGGGGTTGGTTATAGGTTACAACCGTATGGTGAAGAGGCTGGGAGCGCAGTTTCCCAAGTTCAAGTCACAGCATGTCAGGTACTAGTTACGTGACTCTCTGACCTCAGATTTCCTGTTTGTAAAGTGGGGACAGCAGCTACCTCAGAGCTACCGTAAGGATCCAATAAAATCACATGGAAATCTCTGCCGTCTGACACGCAGTGCAGGCAACAGTAAGCGATTACTTGTCAGTAGCAGACACTCCTATTCCCTCACAATACCAACTCTTTTAGTATCTGAAATGCTTGTTTCATCCTCTATAATCCACTGAAAGATAGTCTTTAAAAACTTATATATCCAAAATTAGAAAGATATGCATACTTTTCTAATTCTTTTTTAAAAGAAATGTTATTCAAAAGCAAATTATCTATAAATATGTTGTCTCTAACTTTATTAAGGCCTTTTTGTTTCAGAAAAATGGTTTGTTTAATTTAATTACCTAATCTAAGTGATCAAATTATTCATGTAATTAAAGTTTAACAAGAATGATTAAACTGGCATTAAATGAAAGATTGTCATTAAAAATTACTGTGGATGAAGGTTATATATCTCATAAGAAATTATGAACTCTTTCTGATGCAAACATGATTATTAGTTTAAAAAATAATTTCCTAAGACTAAAAAGACCATATAAACCAACAAATCACGGAGCTGTTAACACTGTAGCTGCAACTTCTCATACCATGTTTCATTATGGACCTTATTTCATTAGGGAAATGTATAACTGAATTATGGATCTGATGACAGCATAAATATTACCTATTTGGTGTAATGTATTAGAAAATGCCAGCTGAGCATCATCTGGGGTTGTCTACTACATCAAACAAATAGCAAGGCGCCTGTGCCCGTAGTCCTAGCTACTCAGGAGGCCGAGGCAGGAGAATCACTTGAGCCCAGGAGTTCAAGGCTGCAGTGCAAGTACAACCTGGGCAACATGGCAAGACCCTGCCTCTAAAATAAATAAATAAATAATGATTACAAGAGGAAAAGTGGCCAAAGCTCATATTCCTTGTGGGTCTCCTCGAGACAGGGTCTCACTCTGTCATCCAAGCTGGAGTGCAGTGGCATCATCATAGCTCACTGCACTCCTAATTCTGGGCTCGATGACCCTCCCACCTCAGCCTCCTGAGTTTTGCATGCACCACACATGCACCACCATACCTGACTGATTTTTAAATTTTTGTTGTTAGAAACAGGGTATCATTATTTTTCCCAGGTTGGTCTTGAACTCATGGCCTCAAGCCTCAGCCTCCCAAAGCACCAGGATTACTGGCCTGAGGCACCATGCCCAGCCTCCTGTGAGTTTTCTACAGGAAACCCCTAAAGGTCACAGCCAAGGTACAGTAATGGAAAGGAGAGGGAAACTTTTTAAACATGCCTCAAATAATCCACGATCAACTGGGAAAAGTCTTCTTAGGACCTGCAAGGTCTGTTCCCTGTCTGTGAAGAATGGCAGCCAGCAGAGAGCAAAGGACGCCAGGACAGTACAAACAAGCTTAATTAGCAACAAGGACCTAGAACCAAACAAAGGCAGGTGGAAGAGAGGGAAAAGTTAATAATTCAGAAAACCAATCTAAGTCTCACTGTATATAATGAATGCAAATGTTTAATAATGCTAAATCCATGTTACCAGTCCAGGTTTAAGATGGGAGTCAGGATCTACTCAAACCAGAGTTAAACTCACACTGTTAAAATGAGCACTTCCTACTATCATCATGCCCACTAACAGGTAGCTTAGACGCCATTCCTAAGGGAATAAGGGAACATGGTCCTGAAGAAAAACATCAAAACGGGGATGTCTTCCTAATAAGCATATGATGGACCAAGCCCGACAGTCCTACAGCAGGGCTCGAACAACCCAGCACCTCCAGTAAGTGAAAACCGATCACAGCATTTCTCTAGTTGGGAAAATGGAAAATAAAATACAGAATATGACTTAACCTCTCTCTTCCCACGGTCAACATGTTTACAAGAAGTCACCAAAAGACAAAGTGGAAGTTCACCTGCCTCCAATTAAGCATGCCAAAAAATCTACCAAAGTAAATGTTTGAATTATGGTGATTAAAAGTCACTCACCCCTTTCCTTTGAGGTCTTTTTTAAAACACTTGCCAAGTAAAAAGCAAAAAAATGGCAAGGCGTGATAGAGTTCCATCTGTTTGTAATTTATGGCTAAACAAAATGCCAGTGAGCCGAGCAGGTCCCAGTGGGAAGACACTCCGACAACACCCCACAGAGCAAAGCCGAGGCTCACGGAATTGTACATGTTCCTGCGTCAAGGAAATGGTCTCAACAACTAAAAGAGGAAGGTCTTGCATTTCACACAGCATATTTTTAATGCAATTTTAAGATGATATAAGCAATGAAAACTATTTCCAAATAAAAACTGGAATTACTAAAATGATAAACAAACATGAAATCTGACCTAACTGTCTCTCCTGTGTTAGAGCTGATTTGTTTCAGTTCAAAGGAATGCCAAACAGTTAGAACACAGCTTTGTTTCTGTTCAATTACTTCAGTGTTATGGTGACAACATGCCAAAATCTAAAGAATAAAACAATGCCTGGACAGTTTTTTAAAAAACTTACTGAGATAGTATACTTCCTCTATAATATACATCAATAATATAAATTTATATGCCCTTGATTTGCAACTAATAACTGTTAATGAAAACAAACAACATCATAAGCACTCACGTTTACCTCCTCTCCTCCCCCACACCCCTTTAAAATGGTAAGAAAAAGGAATTTTAGCAGTATAAATTCATAGCCATAAAGACAGTGGCATAGGTTATTTCAACCTATTTCTGGAAGACAGAAGTAATGACAAAATAGAGAAGGCCCAGCATGGAAAATGCACAGTGTAAACTCAGAGAAGCCAGGCGGTGGGAGGGTTTCATCATGTGAATAGGAAAACAAAGAGATTAACTTAAAACCCCTAGATGAGATGTCAAATCTCACCCCTCTCCTGTGCAAAGATTATCAGGCAGCCAAACATTTACCCCTACACAACAAAAGAAGGCATATTCCAAAGAAAATAAACTCTCCAGGACAGCTAGTGCACAAGTTAGCACTATAAAGCAATTTCCCTCCACATTATGACAGATACATGCACATACTGATTTTATTATACTAAAACACAATGGCATCAAAAGGCAAAGTTGTTAACTAAACCACCATGTTGCTGTGTGTTATGTCTCTCTTGCCCTTAGGAGAGATGAGGGCAAATAGTAACCTTGGTACATCAGAAGAAATACTGGATAAGACATGTACAGATTTTTTAGTCAATTAATTCTCTAAAATATGTTTGCTTGAATGTTTCAGGTATCAAAAATTATAAAAGCCAAGGCCAGCGCCTGTGGCTCATCGAGTAGGGTGCTGGCCCCATGTACCGAAGGTGGCAGGTTCAAACTCAGCCTCGGCCAAACTGCAAAAACAGAAAAATAGCCAGGTTGTGGTGGGTACCTGTAGTCCCAGCTACTAGGGAGGCTGAGGCAAGAAAATCGCATAAACCTAGGAGGAGGTTACTGTGAGCTGTGTGATGCCACAGCACTCTACAGAGGGGGAGTAGACTCTGTCTCTACAAAAAAAATAAAAATAAAAATAAAATAAAATATGGCTCGGCACCTGTGGCTCAACGGGCTAAGGTGCCAGCCACGTACACCTGAGCTGGCGGGTTCGAATCCAGCCCGGGCCCGCCAAACAACAATGACGGCTGCAACCAAAAAATGGCCGGGCGTTGTGGCGGGCGCCTGTGGTCCCAGCTACTTGGGAGGCGGAGGCAGGAGACTCGCTTGAGCCCAGGAA
>CAUYON010199452.1:0-26010 GCA_963573935.1 Arctocebus calabarensis
CTTCATATAGTGATTAAAAGGCCATGAAGGCTATGTTAAATAGTTCAATGAAAATATTTCAGATTGTATATAAAGTCAGCACATTGTGCCCCATGATTGCACCAATGTACACAATTATAATTTAATAAAAATTTAAAAAAATGCTAAATTAAAATAAGCAAATCACTGGAGCAGATAAGAGGTACTGGCGAAAGGAAGGAAAAGAAATAAATTTTAAGAATATAAGAGCTTATTTATAGCAGGATTGTCAAACTACAACATGCAAGCCAAATCCACCCTGCTGCCCGTTTTTGCAAATAAAGCTTTATTAGAACACAAGCATGCCCATTAGTTTCTGCATTGTCTATGACTGCTTCACACTACAGTGGTAGAGTAGAGCTGAGTAGTTACAACAAAGTCTAGAGGGCCCACAAAACCTAAAATATTTACTACTGGCTTACATTAGTTTAGTAGGACTACCATAACAAAGTACCACAAACTAGATGGCTTAAAATAACAGAAATGTATTCTCTTACAGATCTGGAGGCTAAAAGTTCAAAATCAAGGTTTCAGAAAAATCATGCTCTCTCAAAGGCTCTCAGGGAGAATCCATCCCATCCCGTTCTCTTAGCTTCTGATATCAATGGCAATTCCTTGACACGTAGCAGAATAACTTCAACCTCTGCCTCCACTGTCACATGGCCATCTTTTCCTGTGGGTCTGTGTCTTCACAGAGTATTATTCCCTCTTATAAGGACACCAGTCATATTTGATTAAGGGCCTTCCCTATTCTAGTATGACTTCCTTTTAACCATTACATCTTCAATGATACAATTTCCCAATAAGATCACATTCTGAGGTACTAAGTGTTAGGACTTCAACAAATGTTTTTGGAGGACACATCTTAACCCACAACTTGGCCCTTTATAGAAAAAGTCTGCCAACTCCTACTTTAAGAGAATAAGAATTGAAAGGATGTAGGTCTATATGTGTCATTGAACAGGGAGACATTTAAAATAAGAACTCTCTAAACATCAGTCAGAAAGCAATACCCATAGATCAGGCATACGGATTGGTTTAGAGATTGAGGAGTCAGGAATAACCTGAAAATGGATACGCATTCTCAAAGGAAACAGCAGGTCAAGAGCTGATCTTTGAAGAATGTCAATGCTGGATAACAATGTTATTAGAGTATGTCATTGTCATATAACATTAGATAGTAATATGGAAAGCAATGTAATTTAGCATTATATAAACTGAAGGTATTCCAGCAATGACAAATCCAACAAAGAGGTTAAAGAGGTCTGAAAATGAGCAAGGGATTTAGCTAGAATAAGACCACAGTCAAATAAAGGTAACAATTTTCGGAGAAACCAAGAGGGAGACTAGACCAGGGTAAGGTGAGAATGACTGAAAACTAAAGACAGTGGGTACAGTAAATTACCAAATTGGTGGCATCCAGTGAACCACATCTCCTGGTTATCCATATCCTTGTACAATTCTCTCTCATATAGATTCTGAGCTTAGCCAAATGAGTTGCTTTAGCCAATATATTAACAAATGTTGGCAAGCAGAAGCATGATAAGCTTACAAGACGGAACTTCCCTTCTTGGAATACTACCATTTGTTATGCTGCAATAAAGCTTGAGCTAGATTCCCAAATGATGTGAGGTCACACAGAGAGCGATCATGAAGAAAAAGAGGCCATCTTAGATACCCCAGCCCCAACAGAGCTCCAAAATGAATACAGCTGCCATAGTGACTTCAGCTCATACCTAAGGAAACAGAGGAACTGCCTAGTCAGGCCCAGTGAACCCACAGAATAAGAAGAAATAAACTGTTGTCATCTTAAGCCAGTGGTTCTCAACCTTCCTAATGCCTCAATGTATTTTCATTGTTAAAAGGGGTCGCGACCCACAGGTTGAGAACCGCTGTCGTAAGCCATTACATCTTGGGACGGTTTGTAAAGCAACAATAGATAACTGATACAGTAGAAACACAATATATACATATTTAAGAAATCCAAGAATATGAGATTGAAAATTTTTCTAAAACTAGGAAAGCTTACATACAAATGGGAGACCCAGAAAAACTGTAAATATAGAATTAAAATTAACATGTAAGAAAAAAAACTAAAGAAGCTAAAAATGGAGGAGTTGAGCAATATGAGGAATCTGAAAGTTAACATTAGAAATGCAGTTGTTGTGTTGTAAGAGAGGATAAGGGAAATGTTTCTCCACCTACTTCATCACTTTCATCTACTTCAATTCCACCATCTTTGTCATCATCCATTTGTTTGTGTATTGTTTGAAGAGCTTCCAGACTAAATCTATCTTCTTCTGTAAAGCATGGTGGACTCAGTGACATGCAGGGATCTGAAACAGAACAAAGGGCAATTACTAACTTGCCACAACAAAGCACAGGCTATAGTTAGAAAATTAAACTTTAGACTAAGTCAAACTAAGCAAAGTATTCTTTATATCAAAAGTATATTATAAGAACACAACTGACTAAAAATAAATAACCAATTTAATTAGAAGTAGGCAACTACAACCAGGAATTACAGTAATGGTAACTTCAGGTTGCCTAAAATCTACATCTTTAACCATTTCTTAGCCAATCTGTTATGTTTATAATCATCTCCCCACTAGAAAAAATTATTTCCCCTCACTTAAAAAAAACTAAAAACCACAGAATACAAGGTGCTATTTTTATACGATTCAGTTTAGCTAAAATATAAGTCCTAGGAAAGTATCACCAAAAAAAAACAAGGGAAGTGTAGAATATTCACATGATCTTTTATTTTTTTCATTTTCATTTTTTAAGTTAATCCAAGAATCTACTCAAATGACTTAAATACATACATATCTTCTTGGGTTCAATAACAACAGAAAAAGGAAAAGACTGACTGAATTCCTTTTTAATTTGTTCTTCATGGTTTCTTTAATATACATTTATTGGTCAAATCTCTTCCTATGAAATATGAGTGAATCCTCATATTCAGGTTGCAAAAAAGTAACACATTTAGAGAGCAAGTTGGGTTTTCTTTTTTTTTTGTAGACAGTGTCTCACTTTATCGCCCGCGGTAGAGTGCTATGGCGTCACACAGCTCACAGCAACCTCCAACTCCTAGGCTTAGGCAATTCTCTTGCCTCAGCCTCCCAGAGTAGCTGGGACTACAGGCGCCCGCCACAAGGCCCGGCTATTTTTGTTGTTGTTGTTGTTGTTGTAGTTTGGCCAGGGCTAGGTTTGAACCTGCCACCCTTGGCATATGGGACCGGTGCCCTATCCACTGAGCCACAAGCGCCACCCGCAAGTTGAGTTTGTCCATGGCTTAAAATCAAACTGATGAAAATTATCTTCTATTCACATGACTAGTAAACAACCTTATGTATCAAAATGGAAAAGTACTGTGAAAGCTTCACTCACACTCAATCTGGCTGTTTGGTGGGCTAACAAACTCCAGAAACTTACTTGCATTTTACTGGGTCACCAAAACAGCATCCTTTCAAAATGCCACGACAGCCACATGTATTTCTAAAAACAACATGGCCTTAAAGTTTAATGTGCATAGCATAAGAGAGGGACTAAGTCAAAGTTTGATTATACTAAATTTTTAACTATTGATGAAAGTATCTTCCTATCATTAACTACTGTCAGTTAACTGAGGGCAAATGACTTGTCCTTGTGTTTTAGTTACCTCATCTCTAAAATAAAGCAAGCAGACTAGATACTTACTAAAGCCTATTGCTGCTGTAAGTGCCTAAGAGTATCTAATTCTGTGCTTAGGGGGAAAAAAATTGGAAGAAGAGAAACTAGAACTTGATACTCTAAGATAATTTTATTTTCTAAAACACAATTCAAACTTATATTATCTACATGTTTAGACTTATAGCCAAAAAATTATTTTGGTGATTTAAAATTTTTAACAGTTTAAATTCAAAATCTAACTTTAATTTCTTTAAGGAAGAAAACAGAAGAGAAAGGAAACTATAAAATTGGGAATTGAAATTATAAGTTATATGTGACATACAAGCATATGTACATACAAATATGTAAAACACTAATTAAAAATTGCTAAAATCTAAGAACTTATAGTCATAATGGCCAATTATGATCTCTAAATCACAACCAACCAAAACCTTGCTATGTCTGTGAATTCCAATGTTGTTTGCACTTATTTTGATAGATGGACAGTACAAGACCAGCTCTCAAGTACCTAAACAATGTATAGTGTAAAAACAATCTGTATACAATGTGTAATTGCCTCCAGCAGACCCGTGTTTAACACATATTTTACTTTGCTAAAAACCATATAATGTGAATGAATTTGCTACAGCTGTTATATTATGAAAGGGTCAGCATCACTCACTCTAATTAAATAGGCTTTGCTGTTAAACTCTCTAAGTGGAGTTAATAACGAGGCTGTACAAACTTTAGGCAGCTTTAGGAGAAAATCAGTAGTAACATATGACCTGAAAAAAATTCATATAAAAATAAAATCAGTAATTACTTACTTAAATGAACATATTTCATAAAACACTAACTCTTCTAATAAAACTCTCTTTCAAGGTCTACTTCTCTCTCAAGATCTACTTCAAGATATAACCTCTCCATCAATTCTGTCATAAATACTATCTCCCAGCATTCACTCTTTCTCCATGCCATCCGTTCAATGACCGACTATCAAGCACCTACCACGTGCCAGTCACTGCAACACTCCTCATAAAATGTGTATTCTAGTAAATACACATAACAAGATAAGTAAAAGGCATAGTGGTATTAGCAGTGGTATATATTAAGGATAAAAACTAAGCAAAAACAGGTATGAAATATAAAGGATTTGAAATTTGATTATATCTTTATTTTCAAGTCTTTTTACTGGAGTCACACTTAATGCTATTCTTTATTAATCTCTAAATCAGCAGTTCTCAACCTGTGGGTCATGGCCCCTTTAAAATAATGAAAATACACTCCAGCATTAGGAAGGTTGAGAACCCTTGCTCTAAATGATTTATATGTCACTTATCTTAGTCATCATTCCACAAAACTAAGATTATAACAGGACAAGGAATCTGTTCTTCATTTCTCACATGTACATAACACCTAGGACTTACCTTGGTGTATTTTAAGCACCTGATAAATTCTGTTATTAACTAAATCACAAACTCCTAAGTTTTCTACCATGCAAGGCAGTGACAGGCATTAGAAATTAAAGAGATATAGAGTATCCTGTACTCAAAGAAGAGCACGGTCTAATGAGAAAAGAGACATGTAGACCCCCTACATTAGGTAAAGTTGGCGCATTTTAACTGACCTGTAGTTGACAACCTTGAGAAGAGAAGAAAGATGCCTGAAAGAAGACGGATTTATCATATGTTAAGTGACATGAAAACAACATGGAGACAATATCTGCCTCACACAGGGTTGAACATTCAGAGAAGTGCTGTGAGTTAATACGCCTGGAGTACAGAGAAAATATGGAAATGGGGTAGAACACTGCTCAGAAGCCAGATCTCTAAAATCTGTTTTCCCTACTAAGGGATTTGGATTTTTATCCTGAAAACTTTAGGAAGCCATTAAGGGCTGCAAGGAAGAGACTAACACAATCCAATTCCTTACAGCAAGATCACTCTGGCAACAATGTAACAGGATACAGGCGAGACTGAGAGGCACAGCTGTGGGCAGAGCTACAGCAATCTTGGCAGCACTCAAAGCCCACGGCTCCCAAGAACAGAGCAGGTAGGTGATGAGACCGCTCTCGGGTTTGGTGCTTTGCCAGTTGGAAGAAAGAAAGACAGGAGTTGAAGGTATGGCAAAAGCAATCCGTTTCTTCACATAAAATTTTAATTCCTTTAAAGTAAAATCACTTAAAGCTTATTAATATAATTTGTAATAGTTGTGGATTCTGAACTCTATGTCTTCTAACGTCTTATTTCATTTTTCTCAGCTGTTTCCCATCTAGGTTAATTCAGCAAGGGTGATCATTTTAACTCAAATTAGCTGGCCCAAATTTCTTCTAAAATATATAACCTGTTATAAAAGCTCTGTGCCTATAATTAATGGTATAATGATTTCAAAGTAAACTGCTAAACTACCCAAACTGTCCTTCTTTGTCAATATTTCATGGACGTCTACCTTAGCTACCCAAAATGTGCCAGTGCACATCATGTACTCCCTACCCAGATCATCTTTCCCATTCAAACAGAATTCACCTGCTCATCCTAACAGAATGCAGAGCGCCTGTCACGTGTCAGGCCCTGTGCGGGATGCTGCATGTACAATGCAACAACTAAGAACTTCCTCCACTCAGTCCCTCACCTGTGTTCAATGCAATGTGATATAATATATCTGTTTAGCATTACATGCTGAGCATTCTTTTCTTTTCTCTGGATTGACAGCAGCACTTTGCACTGAGGAAAAAGGAAAGCTCTGGCAACAAAACAAAGCCAAACCAAAGCCAGCAATCAAACCACAATTAAATTCCACCTCGTTTTCCTGTATTCTGAGCCAAACACGAAGGCTGATTATGCAGAAATAAAGTTAAATGGATTAAAATGATTTCACCTAGTAAGAAATGTCTGCTGTATTCTATAAACCAAGTTCATTTTATGTACATATTTGATTCCCTGCAGCCTTGTGTGAGGCAGGTATTATCTCCATTTTTCAGATGTGGATATGAGACTCATGAGTAACTTGCTTAAAATTATATACCCCTAGAATTGACAGTTGGCTTCTAACCAAGTCTTCAAAATTCCAGACCTATACTCAAGTGTCAGAATAATGAACATAAATGAGTCAGTGTCACCACTGTCAGAGAAAAATAAAGAATTACTTTCAGAAATACTGCCAGGCCCTGGCTGGAGGACCTGAGGAGCTCAGAGCACCAAAAAGCATAAAGTGGCCCATGGAAGGGGGTACTAAACACTTCTGGAATAATATTCACAATCTAGAACACATACCTATACCTTCTACTTTTCTTTTGATTGTGTACCTCCACTTTAATTCACACTTCCCTTGAACAAACCAAGAATATTAAGTATATTATACTGTATGATAACTTCAAACTTAATTGTCAGCATGCACTTTATTAACTTTTTCTTCTAAGTGTCTACCTCAAAGAGTGACATATTTGTTAAATGATTTAGATACCCATAAATATTAGAAGCCAAATAAATTAACTGCTAATTTCAAGTAATGTATCTAACAAATATCTAAAAGTCAGACTCTAGCTAGGTTAGAGGTCAGGTATACAAAGGTAAAAACAAATAAATATGGCAGATATATGTAATAGACATATAATGGTAGCAAAACATATATATATGGCAGATATGTGTAATAGATATATAATGGTAGCAAAACTAAGGAATAGTCAAATCTACATGCCTAGCAAGAAAAGCTTCAAGAAGTGACATTTACACTGACTCTTTAAAGAAGAGCAAGTGACTCAGCGCCTATAACTCAGCGGTTAGGGCGTCAGCCACATACACTAGAGCTGGCGGGTTCAGCCCAAGCCTGCCAAACAACAATGGCAAATACAACAAAAAAATAGCCAGCCGTCATGGCGTTGTGGCGGGTGCCTGTAGTCCCAGCTACTTGGGAGGCTGAGGCAAGAGAATCGTTTAAACTCAAAGTTTGAGGTTGCTGTGAGCTATGATGCCACAGCACTCTACCAAGAGCAACATAGTGAGACTCTGTCTCAAAAAATAAATAAATAAGGCTCGGCGCCTGTGGCTCAACGGGCTAAGGCACCAACCACGTACACCTGAGCTGGCGGGTTCGAATCCAGCCCGGGCCTGCCAACCAACAATGACAGCTGCAACCAAAACAATGGCCGGGAGTTGTGGCGGGCGCCTGTAGTCCCAGCTACTTGGAAGGCAGAGGCAAGAGACTCGCTTGAGCTCAGGAGTTGGAGGTTGCTGTGAGCTGTGATGCCACCGCACTCTATCCAGGGTGACAGCTTGAGACTCTGTCTCCAAAAAATAAATAAATAAATAAATAAATAAATAAACAAACAAACAAAGATGAGCAAGTGTTCTCTAGGAAAACAGGTAGCGGCAAGAACATAACTTGCTAGCAATTATTACACTAATAAAATGGTAATAACTGTCAATTATGGAGTCATATATCACATAAAATACATATAAAAAATAAGTATTCTATATTTCACTGTGCCTACACTAGGCATTATTCCCATTTAGTCAGGTAACTAAGAGAAAAGACAGTGAAGTGTCCATCCAGGGAGATCTACAGATTTTTCTCAAGTTAACAATGAAGAAGAAAAAAAATACTGATACGTTACTCACTGAAAGCTCCCACGTGCAGGTTCCCCTGCTGGGAAGCTCTCTCAAATGCACCCATGACTGGTTAACTCCTTTTATTCCAACTCAAATGTTCCTCCTCAGAGGCCATCTTATTTCCCTATCTAAAACAGCCTTCCCTTTGAATCTCTCTACTTGTTTAATTTTTCTTCACAGCACAATACACTATATTATGTATTTATCTGCTCACTGTCTAACTCCCCCCACCCCCACTACAATCGAAGCAGGAGATCACAGGGTTTGTGTATGTGTGTGTTTTATTCCTCTTTCCTCAGTGCCTAGGACACTATCTGGCACATACTAAGTTCTCAAAACATATTTGGTTGCCAAATTAACCAATTAGTTTTTCAATATAAATGTTTGAGAAATTACTTAGCTGGTTACAAAACTAGGATGTAGAAATAAACAACAAAATTTCTGACGACTTTATGACACTGAAGTCAAATCTAAGTAGTCGGTACAAATCCAGTAACGTTACTCTTCTGCTTAAACTATTCAATAACCCCCTAGAACCTAAAGTCTATCCCTTATCAAATACCACTGTTTAAATATTTATTGAACAAAATATACAACACACCATGCAAAAATAACCAACGAGAACTTTAAAATTTTGAGACAGTCCTCAAAATCTTCATGAGGTGAAGGACTAGGCCTGCTTTACTGATTCCTACACATTATTACTATTATGTTATTATTGTTATACATCTTATTATATACATTATATTATTATACATTATTACACCTAATAATCTGCGTGACTTTTACCTGTAAGCAACTACATTTTCAGTGGCCTTATGAAAGAGAAATTGGATTTCAGTAATCATGGTTAGCAAAGGAGAAAACAAGCACAAACAAACAGGAAATAAGACGAGCAGTGGGAGCCACAGTACGACAGACTGTGCAGCAAGCTAATTCTCAACTGAGAGTGCTGTACCGCCTCCCCCCTTCCCTCCCAGCTGCTCCTGGAGGTCACTGGTACTAAGCATGGGAGAAGGAAAGAATATTGAATAACTGCGATGCAGAGGCCAATCCCAGATAGCAAAGAATTGTCCTCTGCTGTGCCTAAAGGAAGAAGAAAACACCAGCATAGGATGGGTGGAGTAGCACTAAGAGGTGAATCTGTACAGAAAGCTTCCAGCTATCAGTTAGTGAAACACAATGAACACCAGTAAGAATAATCTACAAGGAGCCACCAATGGTCTTTAAACAAGACTGACATGATAAAAGATGTAACAGGAAAAAGAAAATTTATTATAACATATTTTGTGTAGCACTTTCAAGTTAAAAAATGCTTTACCATATAGTCAGTTTTTTTTGTTGTTTTTTTGTTTTTTTAATGCTTTGTCTTTCAGAGCAGTTTTAGGTTCACAGCAAAACTGAGCAGAAGGTACAGAGACTTCCCACATGCCCCCGCCCCCAACACATGCACAGCCTCCTGCACTGTCAACACCCCCCAGCAGAGTGGTTCATGTTACAACTGATGAACCTACACTGACACATCATTATCACCCAGAGTCCTAGTTTACTTTAAGGTTCACTCTCTGTGTTGTACATTTTATGCTTGTCATGCATCTACCATTACAATATCATACAAAGTGGTTTCTGTGCTCTGCCTATTAATTCCTCGCTCCCCTCTAACCTCAAGCAACTGCTGGTATTTTTCCTGTCTTGATGATTTTGCCTTTTCCAGAGTATCATATGCAGTAGAACCTTTCTAAGTTGACCATGCAAAGGACAATAATAAACTGGCCAACATAAGGAGCTAGGCCTCTTGTACTGATACACACATGTGGTGCATGCCTGGTCTATGAAAATTAGGTCAATTTAAGGAGGCTATCAAAGTAGGAAGGTTGTCAACTATGGAGGTTCTACCACAGTTGAAATTATGCAGTATGTAGCCTTTTCAGCTTGGCTTCCTTTACTTAGTAACATGCACTTAAGTTTCCTTCATGTATTGTCATGGACTAATAACTCTTTTCTTCCACTGTCTGGATGTACCACAGTTTATTGATCCATTAACCTACTGAAGGACATCTAGGTTGCTTCCAAGTGTTCACAATGGCAAATAAAGCCACTATAAACATCCACATACAGGTGGTTGTGTGGAAATAATTTTCCAACTCCTTTGGATTAATACTGGACTGCAGTAAGAATAGTTTTGTAAGAAATCATCAACCTGCCTTCCAAAGTGGTTATATCATTTTGCATTTCCACCAACAACGAGAGAGAGTTTCTGTTGCTCCACATCCTTACCAGCAGTGTTGTCAGTGTTCTGTATTTTGGCCATTCCAAGAGGTGTACAGTATATCTCACTGTTTTAATTTGTATTTCCCTGCCAGCATATGATGGGGAACATCTTTTCATATGCATATCAGCCATATGTATCTCCTTTAGTAAGATGTGTCACTTTTATTTCAATCTAGAGTATATGTTTGCTATCAAAGAATGCCTATCACAACAGTCTAGGCAGGAAGTAACAGAATATAAACTACTATAGAAATGGCAGTAGGAATAGACAGAAAAGGTTATACTGAAGTGATAACCGAATGTAATATGAAAATGGAGACAAATATGGCTAACATTTTAGGCCTAAAAGTCGTCCAGATAAAACAAAGGTACATTTGTCTTCTATTTGGCTGAGCCAGGCCAAACACAGAGTTACAAAATACATCAAATGTGATTCCATTAAATGTTCACTGGAGGAATAAATATGCCATATTCTACACTTTGTCATCTCAGTAAACTGAAATTGAAAATAAGAACTTAAAGAAATGAAAATGAAAAAAGTAAATAAAGTCTTTAGAGCTAGTTCCCCTCCTATAATGCCTTTTAAGTCAGCAAATTTCATGCAGAAAAAACAACTAAGAAGGGAGCCAGGTGACTCTTAAACACAAACCAACGGCTGTAGCCCACAATCAGTGTGTGACATCATATGCTGCCAAGAACTTGGCTTACAATGCTGGCAACTATTTATGAATCTCATAATTTGGATTTTCTTAATTACTACCACTGTGAGAAATTTTTTAAATAAATATTGTTTGTATTTAGTACTTTTACTAATAGTTCAATCATTTGGCAAATCAAATACTTCACTACAAATATTGTTAGAGTAAATTTTCTCTAAAATCTTTGGGAATAATTCTGCAGCATCATTTTTCAATACAGCAAAGATCTGATACGAACTCAAAAAGGAGAGTGAAAAATGTCTTCCTTCTCTTCTGATCGCCCATCTAGGACAGCGTCTCTCTCACACTCTCATTTTCTCTTCCATTTCCAGCATCTAGCACACCATAAACACCTAACACATAAAAGGATCAACAGATTTTTCTTTTAAAAAAAAACTAATAAATAAATAAGGATACGGCATCCTTTTTTAAAGAAAAATAAACATCAACATATAACATTTTATTACCTGATACATGATAGGCATTCAAAATATGCTAACATTTATGGAGAGGGTATTAATGCCAGAACAACAAATGAGAAAAAAGTTGTAATTGGATAGGGATATACAATGCTACACCAGGATGCTATAAAAATGCATGCTATACAGGGAATAGGTACACACAATATTATATCCAGGAAGCTACAAAAATGCAGGCAGAGTGAGAGAGGATACTCAGAAAAGGTAAGGTCTAAGAGAACGGAGGTCTTCTCCAGAAGGCCCCAAGGATACACCTGTGAAGTCCTCCCCATGATGACTCTGCTCTTAGGAATTTGTTAATTCAGTTAATTTCTTAATTCCTGGGACCTGGAAACTTATGCTTCTGTAAAAGCCTGTGGTTCTGTAAAAACCAGAGCCAGCTTCTCCAGACTGAGTCAAATTAACCAATGAGAAAGGTACCTCTGGGCTGGAACTTTTTGACTAGAGATAAAAAGGAAAAGACAGAGCCTGTTGGAGAGCATGGCCATTTTTAATTTTTCTGTGCCATAGCTCGCTGGCTGAAATAAAGCTCTTCCTCTTTTAAACATGGTGTTAGGTGTTCATTCTCTGCCATTGGGCCTCATCTTCCTGCAACAGAGGGTCTCTAGAATTTCTGCTATCTACTCAGCCGTTGAACAGTTCAACAATTAAATCTTTCGAAGTTGGAAACTACTGCAGATGTTCCCTAATCATGGCTTAAGTATTATTCTGAATAGAAAATAAAGGTCCCTTCTTGAGAACCCCTCCTGACTGATAATTGCCTCTTGGAGCTCTGAATCTCTGTAATCACTAATTTGCATAAAAAGTGCCTATTAATGTACCTTAGCCCTAGCAAAAAGAAACAAGTGTTAGCTTAAAAAGAAATAAGTGTTAGCTAAAAATTCTCCTTTAAAAAATTGCTAACATCACATATGCCTTCCAAATGGTTTAAACAGTTTCATCTTACACAAATTCAGCTCCTTAGGTCCCTTCCCACTTTTCAGGAACATTTTAAAATTGATCATCTTCTAATTACTTTACTCCCACCTATTCCCCCATCTGCCCCACCACCAGGCAATTTACGTTCCTGTTAATCTTCTCAGATCCTCTCCAAATAAAGGTGAAAGCCACAAGGTACTCTCTCTGTCTCCAAATTATCTTCATAGGCACTCAATTTACCAACACCCCCCATCCAAAAAACTTACATTTATAGTTAATGATATGTTCTGTCAGAGTATGTAAGTAAAGAATAGGTATATTTATATAGCTGTATTTATCTGTATCCATTGACAGCTACCTATTTTTTCCATTTTTTTAATACTATAAGATCCTAGAAAGCAATACGTTTTTGTCTGCAACACTGTAACATCTTTAGTATGTTGGAAAACACCAAAATTTTAATGAAATATGTTATACATAAAAGAAGATTTGAGCACACATACCCATATAAAATCCCAGAAGCAATTCCCAACTTTTCTCCAAAGTTCAGAAAAATCTCACTGACATGCACAACTGCAATCAACATAACCAGAATAATTAAGAACCAGGATTCCAAGAAGCACTAGCTTTTGAGAACATATCTCATGCCAATAACATTTTGATTAACACTGTTATATGTACAGAGTACTGAAAGAGCCTTGCTTATTTTTACTTATTTTGTGTAATTTTGGAAGAGAATATGATCATTCAAAGCTATCAAAATACTGTGAGTGTAATTAGCACCACTGAACTGTACACCTAAAATGGTTAAATAGTTAATTTTATGTTATGTGTATTTTACCACACTAAAGAAAGCTACAACCAAAGCACAAGCTACAGTGAACAAAGATCATTAATACTACCCCACCTATATCAACACTAGGGAAATAAAGAGAACACTGTTATTCCCAGGCACTCATCCAAAAGCAATACATGGTTTCTTTTACTTCTAAGCGCAAGAAGTGAACAACAATCATACACATTTTATAAATGAGAAAGGTTGAACACTCTATAGACAGAAAAAGAACTTTCAATTTTTTCTTACCCTGCCTGCTACTGTATAGCTTCAGGAAAGTTATTAAAACCTTTGCCTTAATTTCCTTATCTGAAGAATGGAAAAAACAGCAACCTCGCAAGGCGATTATGAGATAAAAAAACATCTAACAGTGTATTACACATATCTGGACTCAATTAACAACACTGAATAGATACCTATTAATATCATCCTCAAAGAAATATAAGGTGCCCATAGCTAATAAATGGCACAGTAAGAATTAAATGTTAAATCTCCTGAAATTTAAGTCTAGTCTATTACCTTAAGTTATCAAAAATTATTATATTTAAAAAATTAGACTTAATTCTACTTATTTTTTGGCTGATTCTAAAACAAATAAACTCTAAAATACAAAGAAAGAAGCAGGGAGAAGAGAGAATTTATAGTATAACTATTGTATAAAACAGTAATTGGATGCTCTGCCTGACTAATTCAAATGTTTCCAGCAGCCCTGCATATTAATATCAAACTATTTCTCATGATGAATAAACCAAGTTTTTTCATAGGTAAAGTAATTTCAAAATATTAAACCGCTAGTTGTCTCACTGAAATTCTACCCAGGTTTGTCCAAATCCAAAGAACTTTATTTTTTCCTATATTCCATAACTTGCTAAAAGAAAAAGATTTCCTAGTTTTAAAGATACCCCCCAAAATATCCTGCAAATTCCAAAATAGGAATTTCTAAAAGCAGGTTCATTAAAAGTGCCACTTGTTAGAAGTAAAGAATCTTTAAAGCACTATTTTGAAAAAGACAATGCTCATTTAAAGATAAGTTCTGCCTACTGTATTTCTGTGTTTGTTTCAACAATTATTTTAGAAAGTTCTTAATATTTCCAAGTAAAAACAAATTCACATTTCCAACAGGGAAGCAGAGGCCATTACCACATCACTTGGCCTTTCATATACTATTCCATAATGACAGAAGATTTACCAAGCTATGCTACAATCACGAAGCAAAAGGAGAAGCAAACCCATGCAATGTGCTTATGGCACAGCAGGGAAATGAGGCCACAACCAAGACCTGATGTTCAGTGATGTTTGTATACCAAGTATTTCTAAGTTAGGAACCACTTATACGATGTATAAAGAAATAGACAACCAATCTCTTTTCTCGTTAAAAAAAAAAAAAACCTCTAAACACAGCCCCTGCTTCTGTTTTGTTTTGTTTTGTTTTCATAAAATCTATTCATATTAAAGTTCTACAAATGTAGCTTCAAACACACAGGGCTATAAACTAATGTACAGTTACAAAGCTTATTGAAATCTTTATTGGCACTTAAAATATCAAAGCAGAAAACATAATGTCTCTAAATTTTGAAAACACTAATATCTTCCTAGTTTTAAAAACAGCCTCTTTAAGACACGCAAGGGCAGAAGAGAGATACCAGAGATGTCCGTACTTGTTCGCAGCCTGCAGAAAGCTTTCATGCAAAAATTTGAATCTAGAAAAGGATCTGCTTAACAGTTTATGCAAGAATTGACACCTAAGTCTTAAAATCGTTAACTTCATTCTCCAATACGACCTTTTCTAACTATCCTATTCACCTGGTTTTTTTGTACCATATAAAATTCTAACATCACATTTCTGCTGTCAAATAAGTAGGCAGAAGGGAAAGAAGTTCAGAGTGAAGAGTTACTGGAGATTCCTCACATGTAGCAAACACTGCTTGTAACCAGTATGTAAGCTAAAAACTTCTCAGAGTAACCTCTTTTCTCTGAAAGTGTTTACTTCCACTCTTCCATAGTAATGATTCAAGGGCTCTCTCTCACAAAATGCCAGGTTTTATTGAAAATAACACTAAAATTGATATAATTGTTTAATCAGTATATTAAAATATATGCACACAAATTAATATTGCCCTTCCTATTCAAAGTTGTCTCCTTAGAAATGTATATACAATTGCTCCACCAATTCATCCACTGTCAAAAATTCGTAACACTCATGAATTACTCAAAAGAATTACTCCAAAGCACCTGTAATGTTTTCTGCATATTCTTAATAGCATAATTCCTTCCATTTATGGTAAATTTAAACTTTATAAACTACTCAGGCAATCAATCTGTAGAATATCATTTCTGATGCAAATGGGGTATCAGATTCCAGTAAGAAAAAAAGTATTCTCATGTGGTCCATAAACAATAAAATAAATTCCAATTCATTAGCCCTCAAACTTACTTTTATATTTTTTAGAATATAGCACTAATACCTTACTATTTTAAAATAATTGTGATCTTAAAAATAACTGCATAATATGTTTCTAGAAGAATAGTATCAAAGATATAAAACTTGCCTAAAAATATATATACATAAAGTCAACCAAACCTGCTAACAATTACAAGAACAATATAGTTTAAAATACAATAAGCTCTTTTATTTAATACATTTTCCAAAATACTGTTTTCTCAATATGAACTAAAATTAGTGAAAGTTAGTGATGTATGTGTTCTGTTCAGTGTTAAAATCCCATCACCTAGAATACCAATTGGAACACAGCAAGTGAACTCAGTGAGGAGAGTAGGACATCTGTAATGGACCACGGCTGTATACTGACCACCTCCCTGAGATGAGGCACCACATGAATACATCTGTGCAGTCAGCCTATTTCCTTACGTTGATCACCTCCAAATACTTAGGTTTGTTATAGTCCTTTGGGATGTCAACTTACAGAGGTTCTACTGTATTTACTTACTGAATAAATCAACCACATAGAAAATTAATATATGCCCATGGATTTAGATGATTTATATTTTCCTCGCTTAATTACAATAAAAAAAGTTCTCATTTTATATGGAATGATCAACAAAACATAACCAAACCACAGGCTACAATAAAGTACCAAACACTTCAGGTAAAAGCAACTTCATTCTTAAAATTGCTCAGGCCAAAAACTCTGAAGTCATTCTTTTACTCTGCCCACATATATCCTATCCCACATCAGGAAATATGTTGGCTCTATCTTCAAAGTATTACCCCAACTGTGCTGTATTTGAAGCTACGTCATGTCTCACACAGACCACTGTCCCTCACGCTCTGCTGTCTTCTCTCCCCTCCTATCCCAGTTTAATCCAAGGCCATTCATAATCGCTCCTCTGCAAACACCCTCATTGCCTTTCTCTCTTTCTTGTCACACTTGGTTAGGACCCATAATGCTGGTTCAATCTAAGTCTTCACCAACCCTGCACCTACATCCGTGCATCTAAACAGAGGCTCAGATGATGTTTCCAGTTAACAGCCATACCCCTCATCTGCACGGTAATGCCACCAGGCAAGTTATACTACAACTCCCTGGTCTATTCTCTCTCCCACTCTGTTTCACACCTTCTTGATCCTCCATAACAAATGCTTTCTCCTCCTCCTTACAGTGATAACTTTGCTTCCTCTATTTCACTGAAAGAAAAAATTTTTAGGACTGTATTCATTTGTTTCCTGGCCAAGGAACCCATACACCTATATACACCCTGAGACTAAAGGCCTAAAGGAGGAGATGGGGAAAGATTGGGAGAGAAACGGAGAGAGCTTCTCTCTCCCCACTAGAATTCTCACCCTCTATCAGGAGCCTTAATGTTTTCTGTATTCTTTTCTGTGAATAAATTCTGTCTTACAAAAAAAAAAATAAGAAAAAAGAAAAAATTTTTAAAGAATTTATCAGGAGTGAACTTTTATAAACTCCAATGACCAATCAAAATGAACTAAATCACACGATTCGTTAGCCCTCAAACAATTTAGTCCCTCAAGAGCATCACTGTAAGAATTCATCCTTAATATTTTGCTCTTAATGAATTATTCCCATTAGCATATTAGTTGTTTCTCCCATCCTTAAAAAAAAAAAAAAAATGGCAAAACATTTTCAACCTCACTTCACTACTGTCCCATTTTTTTGTTCCCCATTGCAGAAAATCTTAAAAACATTCCTAACTTACCATCTCTGATTTTTCTCCTCACTCTCTTTTATAAAATCCACTGTAACTAGACTTCTGTACACACCACTCCACCAAAACCGCCCTGGCCAAAATCGCTGATAATCTCTACATTACTAAATCCAATAGATAATCTAATTTCTCATGAGACTCTCAATAAGCACTTGCCACCGCGGATTATCTTCTGCTTCATTAGTTTCTGATACAACATAATAGCCTGGTTCTCCTCCTCACTGCCTGCTCCTTCTCAGTCTCCTTCTACAAAGACCTGAGAAAACTTTTGGGGATGATTTTTATGTTCATTATCTTGACTATGGTGATCATTTCATGGGTATGTGCATATATTAACACTTGCAAACTAAACTTTAACTGTGAACCATTTACTGGATGTCAATATACTCATACTTCAAAAAATGTTTTAATCTATCAAACCTATCAGCCTGCACATACCATTCCTACTTTCTGAGATTGTTCAGAGATCATGAGAACAGAATTGTTAAAGGTGTTTGCAGACCCTAAGATGCAAAAAAAATCCTGGCCACTAAGAACAGTTATTTCCTTCTCATACAATTTTTTCTCAATATCTCATATCTACCATTTTCAATTAAACAGTTATTTTCCTAACAAAAGAAAGAATCAGATGGGTGGCACAGAGTCATTACATTCCTTTTGTCTTCTAGTACCATTACAGCATCAGAAATAACCTGCTGCCTTCCTTGTGTTTTCTCCAAATATAAAATCTAAAAATGCCTTTTATTATAATTAGTATTCTTTCCAAGCCTCAGTGGAGTCTGGCCTTTAGTATTATGAAGCCAGCTGTCAGGTATCTCTGGCAATTTCTTGTTTGCAAACATTTATGTGTCCTATTTCTATCTTTTTACAATTTATACCCTGTCTCAATTAACATCTACCAGTATCAGATATTTCAATAAATATTATCAAGAAATAGGCAAATAATACTTGAAGCATAATAGGAAGAATTAGTTCATTAAAATATTTCACAAAAATCAAGCACTTTTACATGTGTCTACACAAAATTTTTGAGCTAGCAAGTCTTCATGGAAATCAAATGCCAAAGGAGCCTCTCTGGTTACAACTCTTAAGCATTTAACAGAACTCATTAGCAATAAGAGACCCAGGGAGACATGGATTAGACAGTGTCAGATTTGTGTTCTGCATAAACTATTCACAGTTGCAAAATGTGGATTTAAGAACAACAGACTGGAGGCACAGAGACAGGTTATGTTATTATCTCAAGCAATGACAGGCTGTGCTAATAAGGTCAGACAAAAACATATTTACAAGGTAAAGTTCCTGGAACTCACACTAGTTCCACTATGCTGCCACCATAATGTGCCACCACATAGGAAAAGACTTCACTTATTATCAAGTACAAAGACAACTTTGTATTTTGTAATTCTAGAGAAAGTTTAAGTAGCTATTTAAACTAAATTTCTAAATGATCAGATACTAAAAACTAAACTACCTACCATAAACTTTTTTTTTTTGTCCCATTAACAATAGGAGGATTCTTCTTATAATCTAAGAAAATTCCATCTATCACATGATGGATTGGAGCACTGCAACAGTTTTCCTCCACTCAGGACAAAAAGAAAAGAAAGATTCAAGATGGCATTAAATAGGCAGAAACTGGCCTAGGAGGATACGCTGTCAAAACAACTGACAATTACTGCATTCTTCTTGCCTGTAGAACTCAATCAGAATTTTCTAAGAAATGATTTCAAATGATCTAGAATGAGATGAAAAAAATCATTCATAAAAAAGTGCTAATCATTTTAAGTAATATTAGCTTTGCTTCCTCAACTGCTATTATTGTGTAGGTCCTATATAAAAATCTTACTTATACTGATACCACTATCCAAGCATAGAGCAGCTTTCATCTACAGAAACAGCTTTGTCACTAAAAGATGTGATTTTCCCTCCTAAATATATAGTAATCCTCCTCACAGTTAAGAAATTCTTTGCAGATCAGAAGTCTGAAGATGATCAGAAGACTGGGGTGGTCTTCCAAAAACAAACATTTAGCTCTATTTCTGATAGGCAGAAAAAATAAGTGAGAACATCTGTATTTCATCTAATTATTAAAAGTTCAAATCCAGTTCTCACCTCTCCATCTCTCCTCCACTCCCCTAAATGATAACCTCATCACTTCTCTCAAAGCCTTCCTATAATGCACTCCCTCTCTCTAGCACCACCCCACAACAAATGTACTCCCCTTTATGGCATACTATTCATATCATATTCACAACAAAAACCACCAACTCTGGAGTCAGACCAAAGCTCCAATCTCAATTCCACTATTTCTTAAGGATGTATTCTTCAACAAACTTCTTAACATCTTTGCATCTCAGCTTCTTCAGCTGTAAAATTAGCATAAAATTACCTCTCATAGGTTGCTATGAATAATAAAAGAATAATAAACAGTTCTAGAAAACCTATATTTGACCCTTTCTCTATAGCAGGCATAATTTATATCTCTGTAATGAGGATATAATACATTCTTTAAAAGAAAATGTTTTGATTTTCAGAAGAAAAAAGCCACAAGCCAATATAGCTAAACCCACATTAAATCCACTCTTCAAGTCAATGAAAGTATAATTCAATATATATGTTCACTGAATTCTCATAGAAATTAGAATTTAGAGAAAGAACACGGCCTCAGTTCCTAAAAATTCTGCATTTAAAATGTTGACAAATTTAGCACTTGATGGTGTTACTTCCAAAAAACTAAAAGTCTGACCAAAAATAAGTAAAATGTTTTAATACTTTCTGAAATTATGCTAAACATATTCTCTACAAAGCTACATAGACAAAAATGCTTGGGATTTTAAAATTGTTGAAGCCTCACAAGCCTGGGTTCCTCCTTTTAACATGTCCACAAAGTATCTCATCATTTCACAGGTAGAGAAAGGGTAAGAGAGGAAGGAAAGAAGAAATTCTTAAGTGAGATCGGACAACAAAACCAAGGATAAGGATTAGCAATTAAAATATATGCCCTGCTTTGCAGAGGGGCAGAGGTAAAGGGGACAGAGGAGGGTGCTGAGCATACTCCCTGCTCATGGTTGGTCCTAGGAGACTTGCCACATATGGAGGTTTCAAAGCTCAAATAATAACAAACCTTTCTATTACCAGTATCAACTTTAAGAATTTGAAGGAAACATTAATTTTCCAAAATATATTTAGAGATAATAAAGAATTAAGGGGGAAAATATTGGATTTCAAGGAGCTACTCTAACAAGCACAATTAGTTTGAAAGTTTTCAAGCAAATTATTACTTAAGATTTTACTACAATAATACTGAAGTATGGTTTTTTAAGTAAAATTTCAACTGAATTTCTAGTACAACATTATATTGCAACCACTCAGGACCTTACTTCTTATTGGATTAAATGAATTTTAATCCCTAAAGAGTGTAACAAGGCTCTCTTTGTCTAGATTCTAAGGGGGAAAAAATTCAATAAAGACTTAGACAACCGTTTTAATTACCTGTAACCTAAGAAACTAAAGTCTTAAAATTCCTTCTTCTCCCTAATGTCACGTATACATTTCTTTTTTTTTTCTTTTTTTTTTTTTACATATACATTTCTACTAAACTCTTAGAATACTAGTTTTAACTATGTATTAAGTACTAGTACATAGTATTACTAGTATTTAACTATGTACTAGTAATACATAGTATTTAACTATGTACCTGAAGAAGTCAAAGTCTCTCTCAATCACCTAGCATTTCATTTCAAGGAAAGCAAAACAAGAAAAGCCCACTGATTCGGGAATTGAGAAGCAGCCTGGGTTGTACTGTACACTAGCTAGTCATTGATAACACTGGGCATTTCTCCAGTGTCCGTGGACTCCATTCCTGTAAACTGGAGGCTCACACAGACCTCAAAGGTTCCTTCTAACTCTCTTTGACATTTTACCTACATTCACTAACTTTAAAATCTTCCACTTACTTGGTTTATGGTAGCACTTCTCAGTTGTCCTCATGAAATCTGTGTGAAACAGATAATTCTTTTTCAGCTGCAGAATGTGAGGCCCAGAAAGTGGGAAATATACCCAAGAGAGTCACTGGCAGTGGCAGAAGCAGAACCTAGCTCAAAAGTCCTTTGGGCTCCTTAAAAGAATGATTATTCAGAAATCTCACAAACTTGAAAAGCTTAAAACACAAATCTAAACAATTGCATTTAAGCAATGTATAGCACATAGGCTATTTTTTAAAATATAATTGTATTCATATACTAAGTAATTGTTTACAGACAAAAAGTACGTGGCATGTACCTCAAAACGTGGAGACAAAACAGACCAACTCAACCTATTTGGTAAAAAGTATTAATTAGTGACTGAATTTTTCACTTGTAACTAATAGTTTTGTCATCATAGAAAGATGGTACTTTTATCTTATATTCTTCAAAGAACTCAAAATTAAACCATATGGGATTTTTTTCTACCACAAAGAAAGTTCCCAATCCAGAAGACTGCATTAATGAATTCCATCAATAATCAGGGGGAAAGAAATTCCACTGTTAGAGAAACTTTTCTAAAAATTAGAAAGAAGAGACTTCCTTATAAGGGTAGCAAATTACTTACACCAAGACCAAGAAAATAGTACTAGAAATGAAAAATTTTAAAGCCTTACTCACTCATGAACATAACTATAAAAATCTGAAAGTATTAGTAAATTAAATTCAACCACACACACACACACACACACACACACACACAAAATGCATCATGACAGAGTTAAATTTATTCCACCAATGGAAGATTGGCTGAACATTAGAAAACCAATTAATGCCGGGTGCGGTGGCTCATGCCTGTAATCCTAGCACTCAGGGAGGCCGAGGCGGGTGGATTGCCTAAGTGCACAGGTTTGAGACCAGTCTGAGCCAGAGCAAAACCTAAAACTAGCTAAAAAATAGCCCAGCATTGTGGTGGGCACCTATAGTCCCAGCTACTTGGGAGACTGAGGCAAGGAAATCACATGAGTCAAAGAGTTTGAGGTTGCTGTGAGCTATGACACCAAAGTACTCTACCCAGGGTAACAAAATGAGACTCTATCTAAAAAAAAAAAAAAAAAAAATCAATTAATATAATTCACATTAACAGGTCAAAGGGAGAAAACTCATTTAATCACGAGAACAGATACAGAACAAAATTATATAAATTTAAACATTAATGAATGAAAAAATGTATAGGAATATAAGAGAATATCCTTAATCTGACAGCAAACCACATTCTTCCTCATAAGAAACTAGAGAAAGGCTGCATTGTCTTCATTTCTATTCAAATAGTACTGGGGTCCTACTCTACTGCAAAGAAAAAAAAAGAAATGCAAGGCAGAAAGACTTGAAAAATAATAAAAGCTAGCATTTGCAGAAGAATGATCTAAAAACAAAGCAAGAACTTAGCAAGGACGCTAAATTTTAAAAAACAATGTACAAAAGCCACTTATATTTTTAAATATCAACAAATAGAAAAAGAAAATTTAAAGATGCCATTGAAAAACATCAAATACCTTTTTTAAAACTCAAATTCAAAACAATACACAAAGAAAAATGAAGGGGAAAAAAACACCTCATTGGTGTCTTCTATGGATTACTAGGATACCAACTCATTACTCTGCAAACTAATACAGAATTGATCACTTTTCCTTCCCTTTCTGTATGAATTCTATTTCATGAAAACCACAAGTTGATGAAAGTTCTTAAAGGTCTAACTGATAAATGCAAAACCAGGTGTGATTATAAAGGGGGAAAAAAGGGAATTTCTTTGTGATGACAGAACAGTACTGTGTCTTGGCAGTGGTTACATGAACCTACATATAGAGTTATAGACACATACCAAAATATATAACTATTATAAAAACTTGTGAAATTCAAGAAAAGTCTAAAGTCTACTTAATTACTAGTACTATGCAGACTATAGATGTTACTTAAGTATCTGCTTCCTCTGGTTTAAATAATGTACTATATTTATGCAAGACATCACCTCTGAAAAAAAAGATCCAACTTTTAAAACTTCTCTGTAAAATTTCTGCATCTTCCTGTAAGCCAATAATTAGTTCAAGACCAAGATGCACCCTGGTGGTCTAGGGATTGGCACTCTTACCATCTTAGCTATAATTAGTTCAAAATAAAAGCATCTTTTTAAAAAGCAATCCAAGAGAGAACAGTGAGGAATTGAAATTTTCATGCATGAAACACAGTGTGGAAGGAAGAATTCTAAATTGCTCCAAAGATTCCTGTTCCCTGTTATATACACCCTGCATAATTCACTTCTCTTGAATGTGTGCAGTGCTTGTGAATACGAGGGTTATCACTACTCTGATTATTTCAGGCCAGAAAGGATTTTACAAATGTAATTCAGAGCCCTAATGAGTTGACTTTGAGTTTACTTCATAAAGGAATTTATCCTGCACTGGCATGACCATATCCAGTAAGCTCTAAAAAGAGGTCAAAGAGAGGAAAAGTATGAGAGAAATCCACTTGCTGGCCTGGAAGAAGCAAACCTCTTCCAGGGTGCTGTGGAGAGTCACATGGTAAGCTGTTCCTAGGCTGTAACTAGGAAGAACAATTTGCAAAAAATTACCAAGAAATTGGAGACCTCAAGTACTATAATCACAGGTAACTAAATTATGCTCTCCGAATGATACTGGAAGAAGAGTCCATACTCCAGATAAGAACCACCACCTTGGTTTCAACCTTTTGAGACTGAGTAGTAAACCCAAATAAGCCATGCTCAAACTCAGCACCAACAGAAACTCTGAAATAAAAAACATATACTGTTTTAGGATACTGAGTCTGTGGCAATTATTATGCAAAAATAGAAGACTAATACACTGAATTTGATTAGTATTCCTTAAACTTGCTTACAAAGAGAATGACTTTGAGGTAACAGATATGCCAAAAATACATCCATGTATGTTTGCAAATTAATACAGACTTTGAACCTTACACCTTCATGTTCTGGCTTTCATGAGACCAAACTATCCGAAGAATTTCCATGGTTTGGGATTCCAACTCTAGGTAGCCCTCATAAATAACAGAGCAAGATGAAAACTTAAAACTGATGAAACTTGGTCTTGGTCTTTGAACTATGGCCAAGTTCAAAGTATAGAAAAAAGCAGTTTTTTTACATTTTTCATCTGTAGCAGATTTTCAGAATGTAAACCGAACTCTTGCCTCTCCCTAGGAAGAGGCAATTATACGAAGAAATTTCAGGAAAAGGAAAGGAGTATTTGCACGTTCATGTTTCCTAACATGCTAAGAATTCTCAGAAGGTCATAGATCCATAATACTTGTTATCCTAAAGACTAGGAACTAGCAAGCCCATTTCAAAAATAAAATGCTAGGGGAGGAGCCAAGATGGCGGTCTGTAGCCAGCTTTCTGCAGATGCTCCTGTCCAGAAGGAGAATTAAAGGACAGAAATTTAGCAAGAAAGCCAACAGTTTGGAGCTGAGCCAAAAGACAAGGTTGAGGAACACACATCAACCCTGCTGGAGCAACCTACAACCCCAAGGGTACAAATAAAAGGTACAGAGCACATCACCAAGTGGACGGGAGTCCCCTCCTCCGAAAGAACAGCTTGCAGTATATGCCACACCTCCATACAAACAAGCGAGCAGAGTTCACATATCCTCCCACTTTACCCCACAGGAGAGACCCTCTAAAAACCGGACCTCCTACCCCTGTGCCGCGGCACTCTCCTGCCAGGCATAAAGCTGTATAAAACGGAATATATTCTCTACCTGCAAGCTGGAACTCCCGACAATCCCCTCCACTCTCACGCTGAGGTCTGGAGGTCTGTCCCCCACGGAGTCCAGATTCTTGATCACTTTCTCGAGGGGTGTGGACAGGGCGAGGGTTGCCGCTGGTCTGTGCTGTTCTCCCAGCTCCAGAGCGGTGAGAGAGTGAGCCGAAAAGCGGCTGGCCGAAAAGCAGCTGGCCAAAGCAAACCAAAGCTTTGCTAAATTTTGACCACACCTGGCCCTCAGGGGATGACAGCTGAAATGAAGGGCTGAAGCTCAGGACTATTAGCAGCCCAGCGTCTCCTCCACAGGGCAGAAATTCTGCGAACTTGTTCTGTTCTATCACCTTTTTCATCTACTTTACATCAATCAGGGACAGGGCTGGAACTGAGTGAATTGCGCCAGCCCCCATCAAGTACCCAGGTTGTCAGGCCTCACCTCCCCCCCGCCAACACCGACATAACTGGTGGACTGGCTGAGGAGCCACAGAGCCCCGTGTGACCTAGGCAGGTGCAAACCTCTAGAGCATCTGCTCATTGGAGGGAACTGGACCACAGCCCTGCAGGGTTACCAGAGACTGGGTGCGACAGA